>JAFVLL020034440.1:5865-170176 GCA_021397915.2 Tor tambroides
GTACTTAGAAGATTAAGTAAATAAAACTTAACTGAGTCAAAGCAAAAAGATAACTAAAAAATTTAAGTTGAGTGAACAATTTTTTTTTTACAGTGAGCGATTTTTGTGCTCTTTCTAGGTTATATTATCCATTTAGAATTTGAATTTGAATCTTTTCATGCTGCGGTTTTCATGTAAATGTGGGATTCCTCTTTGAAATCGCAATGATTGATATACAGTGGTGATAACCAGTAGATTAGGGAAAAATGTGAAATGTCAAAATAGAGCACCCTCACTAATTTCTGAAGCACCCTTGATTTGATTCTGGAACTGGGCCTGTGCTGATTAGAGTTAGATGTGATAATTCACATAACCACGAGTTTAGTGTGGCAAATTTGGTCCAGTTTTACTCACGATACTGTGATTGCACTGTGTGTATTACAAGAGTGTGTGTTAGGCTAAATTTGGAACATCTCGTCTTTCTTATCTGATTAACTCTAATTAAGCAAAATGTCTAATGTGAATTTATACAGAGACTCAAATTTCGTAGAATTATTCAGGAAACCTAAACCCAATGGTAAACCACTTACTGTACTTCAGATCTGATGCACACCGGTTGAAAAGCGACACACCATCACATTCAAGCCAACAGTCCAACATCTAATTACCAAAACTAATCAGGCAAAAAGTTTCAAGAATGAAAATAAGAGAGCATTCTTAGAACATATTTTTGTTAGCTGGGTTTTTAGGTTGTTTAATGACCTAAATCATAAGAGACATTTTGCCTGTTTTATGGTCCGTCTTAAACTGGAAATCTAGCTTTAGTATTCATCAGTTTGACATAATTCATGTTGTGTATAGGTGCATTTGTACAGAACCTAATGAAACGAGGGTGCACTAGCAGTTCAGCGGTGTCGGGTATCACGTTCACATCATTTGCTCTAATGGTTAAACCATGAGGGGATTTGCTCCCTAATTGCTTGAGTGCAAACCGATGCCTGCAACAGCACCCTGATATGGGCCATTGATGAAAATCTGATATCTCTTTCCTCTCTGGTTCTCCTTCAGACTCGCACACAAGTACACACACACACACAGGTCATGCCATATGTACCACATGTGCTCTTTAAAAAGCAACATGGCCTAGTTCGTCCTTGCTGTAAATAAACTGACCTCACCTTCAGCACAGCATTCACCCTCAGGTAAAACACAACATGAGAATGAATCCATCTGCTCCTAACTCACTTCCATTCACGATGTATGTACTTTAACCTTCTTATTGAGAAAGATACATTTACTGTTTGAGTCACTAATCTTAGAAAGATTATACTGTGTCTGATCATTTTGTCAAAGTTTACACTCGGTCGTGTTCAAAATGATTTTGTAAAGTAAATGCAGCAGAAAGGTTTGTATTTTCTACGTTCAGTAAGTTAGTTCAAGGATATTCTACACTTGTACTCAATTTCAAGCATATAGGAATGAAAGCTCTAAATTAAAATGATATATAACTGTAAAAAAATCCCAACTCATTTATTTTCTTTTTAGCATGGGTTTTTTGAGCTCTACTTGCATCCATTATATTATTAGTTCAAATACTTTGGACAAATCAATTGGTTAAGCAAATTTATTTATGTATTTATTTACAGTTGATTATTTGTTATTTATATTGATTTATAGTTATCAAGTATTGATTCTATAGTATATAAAACCTTATAATTAGAGTTTATTTGGGTACTTGTCAACAATATAAAATTAAATAAAATATAAAATTAAATGAAGTTAAATAAAATCTACTTAACTGCACAATGCAGGTGTTCCCAGCATGCACCAGGACAGTTTCTTACAGTTTGCAGTGGTGTTATTTTGCTGATTTTGTTGATGATGTTTTGCAATTTGGTAATTTTTTTTATGACACCTGCAGTTTATTTTCTACTCTTTTTTTATAGTTTCCTTTCCTTTATACATTTTTTTCTTTGAAGCTTGAAAGTCAGTCTACATGGATTATAATGGCACTGAAAAACATCAGCAGTTTTCAGAATATTTTTTGCTCAAGAAAAGGAAAAGTCAAAAGAAAGTCATAGGTTTGAGGCGCAATAAGGGTGAGTAAATGATGACAGGATTTTTGGGGGGAGGGTGAGCTATCCTTTCAATTCTTAAATGCAAAAAGATAGCAATTTCTAGGCAAGCGCTGTTTAACAGCCATGATGTCAAGGTTGAGCTCCAAGCTCATTAGGATCCTCTGCCTGTTAGAGTTATCACATTAAACCCAAATTGATTAATTGAAAACGAGAACCCACAGGGAGGTTTCAGAAGTGCTGTATGAGTGGCTTCCATCGTTGTGCTTCCATAAATAGACTTAATAATTATTCTGTCCCCTTTGCGTCATGCAAAACCCCCACCCTGCTTTCCCAGCAACAACCCTTCAGAACACGTTATGCTTTTTTTCATTTGCATTTATTATGCCTTTTTCATTACGTCTTGAAGGAAACTGTAGTGGATTTGTTTTGGCTACCGCATTAGTTTGTCTTCCTTATTAGGGGACATGTGCATTCAAACTTTTCAGCCTTGCTTGTTTTTAAGGAGGGGAATTACATAGCGACATAATGCACTAGGGGGCACACAGTCGAATTAAAAACACATAAGCCAAGTGCACATCTCTCCTCCACTCAAGCGTGAATGGTTTCCAAAAGTATCTTCATTCTACTGAGTCAGCCCTGCATGCACAGGGATAGGGTCAAAAATAAATATATTAATGAATGAGATGAGAGAAAAGTTTTTTAAAATGCATTGCAGTCTAAATTGGATGGAATGCAATAAGAATATTTGTGACCTCACAAACAAAGCATTTGAGTCCAGATTTGACCAATTAACCCTTGTCAAAAAATCTGAATTTGAATGGAATCATAATTTAGAATCAATCCTAATATAATCAAAGAATCACCTTTCAGTTTATTTTTTTCAAACCCTATTAAATTCTGCATTACAGTACTTTTGGATCATTTTCTAACTATGATAGAAACGCCACTGCAGGGTTATTATAGTTAACAAAAATTAAAATTAAACTAAAATCGTAAAAAAATTATTACTTAAAAAAATAATAAAATAAACATGAACTGGAATGAAATAAATAATTTAAAAACATTTTTATTTCAATAACTTGCCCAGGCAACATTTTGCTTTAATTTAATTTGACTAAAATACCTAAAAATTAAATTAATAAACAATTAATAAAACTATATAGACAAATTAAATAAAAATGACAAAAAATGAAAATTACAAAATTAAATGGAACAAAATTAAATAGAAATACAAAAAAATTATTTCAAAATATTAATAAAAACTATAATAGTATCGATACTAAGACCTTGTTCCACTGTCATTCTGGTTTACACATGCTTATGTTTTATAATGTTTAATTTATGCAACTGGGACATCTTCATTAATGTTTTAGAACTTTCATATTCACTAATTTGTTTATAAAGCTCATTACCCGAGCAACACATTGTGCCTTTGTGAAGCTATTTGGCTAACGATCCCTTCATATTTGGCTGAACTTTGCAGCACCGATGTGTTTATACAAAAGCAGAAGTGTACAACATTGGGTCCATCAAAAACTCATGGGTCTCAAGCTGCTGACTGTTCAATTATTAACCCATCACATGAATGTTTCAGAAGCAGAAAACAGTGCCAATAGACGGGGGTTAATTGGGAGGGTGAGCCGTGGCCAGATAGTTGACTTGCAACATCGTTCCTGAAAAGAGCACACAAATGCTGCTTTCTGGTAAGTGCTTTGGCTGTAGTTTCTCAGTTGAACACCCTGGAGTGTTTTGTTAGGAATTTCTTAACAGTTGCTGAAGTTAAGCGTATTGCAAACAGGAAAGTCTGAAAAGTGAGCTGACGGAATTGAGCCATCAGAGACTGTAAGATGAGCACTTGAAATTTTAGCCTAAATGTTATCAAGTGGAACAACAAGTACTTTAGTCTCAACTAGTATTTTGACTACAGGCTCATTTACTAGGGAAAAAACCTGCTGTTTAAAATACTTTATATTTCCCCCTAGAATGCACATAAAATTGATTTGAGCTGTGAAATGAGACTTCAGTGCATGCATAATTGCACTAAATTAAGCATGGAATATTCTGTTTTACACTATAATAAGTAGTGTAAGATTTACACTACTGTTAAAATGTGTGTGTGTGTGTGTGTATGATGTCAAAAGTGACATCAAAGACATTCATAATGACATTCATAAATTCTATTTCACATAAATATACTGTTCTTTTCAACTTTCATTCATCAAAAAATCCTAAAAAAATGTAGAATGGTTTCCACATAATATTAAGGAGTAAAACTGTTGTCAACATTGCTAAGAAATGTTTCTTGAGCAGCAAATCAGCATATTTTAATGATTTCTGAAGGATCATGTGACACTGAAGACTGGAGTAACGATGCTCAAAATTCAGCTTTGCATCACAGGAATAAAATTATGTTTTAAATATATTAAAATAGAAACTGTATTTTTGATCAAATAAATGCAGCATTATGCATGATAAATAAATGAGCTTAATAACTCTTACTACCCTTAAACTTTTGAATAGTAGTGTAACTGTGCAACTAAAAATGAAATTTCACAGCTAAATTAGGTTTTTGCATTTTCTAATGAAAAAACAGCGCTTTTCACAGAGCTAAAGTGCTTTGGGTGCATTTGAAGTTGTAAAAGTTGCTGCTTAGATGTTCTGTCTGGTCGCTAAAAGTTCACAAATCTGTATTTTGACATGTAGAAAAGCTCAGTTCTTTTTATGTAACTCTGTGGCAAAGTATATACATTTTATATTTGTTTCAAGAAAATGTATGAGCCCAAAGTTTAATACTTCAGGGTCTAAGATTTGTTCAAAACCCCTTGCAAACACCTGATTATCATATAAAGTACCTACCTAAAGCGCATCTGATAAGTGTGATAATGTAGCATATGAAACGAAGTCTGTTTTTCTGTTTACTGGAGTGTGGGATGAAAACACAACTTGTTTTTTTTCTCTCTTTTGCTCCCTTGAATGCAAATGGGCCAGATTGAACCCTGGGGCTTTAGTGTCCCCTGCTGCAGACAGAGAGGTGGGAGGGGAGTATCTCTTTAAAGAAACTAAAAATTCATCATTTTTAGCTTGATAAAGAGTTAAACAACTCAAGTAAAAGCAAAATATCCCAAAAGTCACAATACGTGTTCCAGGAGTTACGCTGAGACCAGGGGAGCCACGTCAATCAAAAAGAAAGGAGGAAGTGATGCGGGGCAAGAGATGGTGAGATGAAGCGAAAGATTCCATCTTTCCCTGGAGCGAGTGAGACGGAGACACAGATGTCAGTGAACACAAAGTCCCAGGAGACTGTGTGGGGCAGTAGCTCCACTTTCCAACATCTCACACACTGTTTAGACACAGTTACTTTTTAATTGGGTCCATGTATAGTGACATAATGCACATACGTGCCTGAACACCCTGCGCAGCTGCTCCGAGACTGATGGAACGCAAGCAACCAGATCGGATTTCACGATGGTCCTGTTTGAAGAGGAAACGTCTCGTCTACTTCTAGCCAACCTGCATCCATTATGTAGCTGACACAGCACGTCTCGCATCTGCATGGAAACAAGTCATTAAATGTGAAAGAAGTTTAAATTATGTAAAGAGAGTGTACAGCCACTTCAGATTGACTGCAGTGTCCATCAAAACTCACCACATGTGACTGTCCTTCAGAAAACAAGCATGATAAGCAGTTCTATAGCCGGTACATCAGTTACAATGGATTCACAGCAGTGGGATGTTTTGACTCATGTATATATGGCTCAAAGTTGACATTCAGAATGTTTTTTTGTTTTTTTTTGTTTTGGCATTGAAGCTCTTGGTTTGAAGAACATATCTTGCCAAAATGCAATTAAATTTGTGAATAGATTTTTTCTTCTGTTTTCAGTTGTATTACTGTGCACAATTACTTGTTTTCCCTAGCAGTAGGCGAAACACCTTTTAAGTGTAATTTCAGATATTTAAAAAGTTAAAATGAGTGCTGTCAAATGATTAATTGGGCTTAATCGCATTCAAAATAAACGTTTTTGGTTACATAATATATGTGTGTGTACTGTGTATATTTATTATGTATATATAAATACACACATGCATGTACATATTTAAGAAAAATATGTTTATATATATATATATATATATATATATATATATACGTAACTATTTTCAAAATATATAGCCTACTGTATGTGTGTCTATAGGGTAAAGTGGGGGGAAAACGCCCCCCTTAAGGATTGTCATTTTTTTTCAGTGAAACAAACGTTAAATGTGTTCAGAAAAGTTATCATAGTTTTAGTGACAATGACATAAATTATAAACCAAGTATGAAAAATGTCCAGAGTTGTTAGATTTTTAACAAAAATTAAATTTGTGCCAAGGGGGCATTTACCCCATCTATGGAGCAAAACGCCCCCATGGGTGGGGTAAATGCCCCCCAGTCTGACAAAGCAATTTGCTTTAAACATTTACAGCTAAATCAGAGTACAGGCAGTTTTAGCTTAAAATTAAAAGAGAATATAATCAATAATTATGAATTACAAAATTATAATAGTCTATTTGGGGGAAAAAAAAGTTAGCTGATGATAACTGGCTAGCTAACTAGCTACCTGATGCTAACTTGAGGTCATTTTTAAATATAAATCCAAATATTTTTATTCAACCAACCAGTTAGAATTCATTTGATGGAAAAACAAAGGATTTGATGTTCAGAACAGAATGACTACAGTAATTGCCCATTGCCCCCTTGGGGCGTTTTACCCCACACACTATGTTTGAGAAAAAAATTATGTCATTCTGAAAATATAATTATATTTTTTGTTAAATAACACGTACTCTCTATCTACAGGCCCTACTGTTCTCATATCATATATAACTGTGATGTTCTGCAAAACAACAAGCTTTAAAACACTTTTTTTCTTACTGCTGAAAATTAGATCATTTACTGTGAAATCCGTTTTCTCTCCGGTACATCACCAGTGTAAGCTTCATGGTGAAAACTTCCACATCACTCTTGTCAGCGTAGTCCATAGTTACAATAAAAATTGATCTTGATTTTATCTTGTGGTAATTTTGGGAAAAACAGTAGGGGGCCTTTTACCCCATGGGGCGTTTTCCCCCACTCTTCCCTACACATAATAAATATACACAGTCCATAAAATAAATGTACACATAGTACATTTGTAAACAAAAGCTTTTACTCTGATGTGATTAATCGCAATTAATCGTTTGACAGCACTATAACAGATTGTCACCTGTGTTTTATGTCATTTTTATAACTGTTAAATTCAAAACTTTTTTTAAGCAAAACAAATGGATCTATGTTTGTATATTAGCATTAAGAGCAATTTATTAATTTTTACTCATATTTTTTTTTTACTCAAAATCCATTTATAAGCCAATAGAACAACGTATGTAATGTCTATTGTATTTGTTTTAATTTTATTGTATTTATTTATTTTTCCTTTTTTGACAATATATTTTAAAAAAACTTATTCTCAGATCAATGTCAACAAATAGCAAGGTTCCCAATGTAACAACTAAAAATTTTCTCCATAATTGCTATTGTGGCATGTTGTCTCACGAGGTCGACCCGAACTGTTTTTGTTTGTTTGTTTGTTTGTTTTTTGTTTTTTAATTATGCAAATGTTCAAGAACATTTTTTGTAGTCAATGCTTTAACTATGGAACTGCCTGTAAAGGTTGAATACAGATAGAACATTCTCATCATTTGCTGTCAATGTCTTTTTACCGTCAATGTCACCTGCGCACAAGTCACGTCACACCGTCATTAACATTTCGACGTCCTTTTATTCTTCAGTGGTTTCTCCAGGCAGTTTGACGTAACTTTCATCCTGAGAGAGAGAGAGAGAGAGAGAGATTCACTTGTTAATGCTGAATTTTGGTGGCAGCGCGCTCTCAATGGGGTCACGAGGGACCGAACAAACTCCGCGCGAGCGACCTGTGCTACGCTCTCGCGCTCTATAAAGTCCTTCACTCAACGTTCACCGGAGAGATTCTCACCTGCCCAACGACACGTTTAAATATTCCGCCTTTATTACTGAGATACCTGACTCAACTACTTCACGAGTCCGTGGGGGGTCAAAATGAGCTCCTCGCTTCCAAAAAGCGAATCCACCACATCCCTGATCAAAACCAATCGGAGAGTCCGCGCGGACCCCGCGAGCCACCGCAACGGGCACCGGCACACGGGAAGCGGCGCCGGCGGAGATTCATGCTGGACCGAAGAGTGCGATGCCACCGCTCGGAGACCCCTGTGCCAACCGAAACACAGACGAAAAGCGGAGAGGGTCCAGAATCCCCGCGGTCAGGATGGATATTATCAGGAGGATGGACCGGAACACCGCAAACCGTCACGGCACCACCACACCACTGACCCTCCGGTCCAACTCCACGGGAATCCCCGCACCAGCCGCACACCCTCGCCGACTTCATCCCTCTCCAAGCGCTCGGAGGAAGCCGCGCTGTTCTTCGAAACGAAGGACAAGCGTCAAAGTCTCACCTCCAGTCCACCTCCATCCCGTCAGCCCAGCAGCGCGTACAGCGGCGCGCTTGATGCAGACCTCCATCCCATAGTCAAATCAGTCTTTGGACAGGTAGGGTGACTACTGTGCTATGCTACTAAGCTGATTCTTGTATCTAAAGTGACTTGCTGTGCATTTTCGAAGTAGCCTACACTAATGATGCAGTATATCTACTCAAAAACATAATGGCAACAGATCACACTCAGTACTTGATTGAGCGAGTTTCAACCAAAAAGTGAAACATTTAAAATGAGTTTGATGGTTTTAAATTGTTCTAGATTATGTGCTTCATCTCATGTGGTACATATACATATATAACGTGTCCATGGACCAGGACATCAAGGTTTTTAGAATAAAATATATATCAAGAAGGGAAAATGAGACAAAATGGTGCAACAAATTATTATAATTATAAAAATTAAAAAGAAGAAACAAATATTACTAAAATATTATTGCAACAAATATATATTTTAAAAATAATAATAATATAAAAATAATATAAATATATAATTTAAAAAATAATGAAAAAAGGCATATATATATAAATGAGGTCATAAAATTGTTAATTAAAAATAGTTTTAGCTATTATGTTGTCACACTGCAGTAGGGTAACAATCAACTAATCAACTGTGAATCAACATCGCACTAATTTTCTAAACATGACAACAACAGCAGTGTAAAACAAATTGTCAAATTGTCAAACCATAATTATTATTTATGCCTCGATGCATGCTGGGAAGACAGTGAATGGGACTGAACCATAAAACTATTGGATTCACTCAATAATCTCATTATTAAGAATTGTTCAGACAGAATGATTATACCCTTTGTAAAAGAGTGTAGATATTATTCCAAATATGTTTATATTATTTATATTATGTTAACACAAATATGGCCACAGAACATATTATTATTGAAAATAAAATAATAAAAATAAATGAAACTCAACAGGTGGTCCGTGGAGAATTAAACAGAAATCCAACCAAATTTAAAAGTCTGTACAAGTCTTCTGCATTCTACCTCTAGAGTTTGGATTTGTCTCAGACATTTAGGGCTCTACAAAAGCAAATAAAAAATGTAATGAGTTTTGAGTCACTTTATATAAAAGTTTCACTAAATGACTAATCATTTGTGAATGTTCTCGCTTATAACCTAATGCTGTCCAGCTGAATTATGGTTTATGACACTTCAGTGTGCATCACAGTGCCTCATAGAAGACGTTTTGAATGATGTGTAATTGGAGAGCTTGTGTCTTTGGGGATATGATCTCTCTATGATCAGATAATGATGATAAAACTGAATTATGCATGAGGATTTGAGGATTAAAGTGAAACAGAAGTCTCAAAGATGTGCCAGGTTGAGGTCAGAGTTCACAGACAAAACAAAGCCTGCTGAGAAGTCAAATGCTTGATCTGACCCTATACTGTCACATCTGAAGCCACAGCAATGTTAAATGACTGATGGATAACTGTTATGTATATTATATAGTGAAATGAGAGGAGCTGCTTGGAACTGCGTACGTGGTGTAATCTGAGCATCATTTTTGAATCTCTGGTTATTCAGCTATTAACATATGAAATTATTTGAGATCTTTTGAGGCTTTTGATCTTTCTACTGACATTTTGAGTTTTATGACTTTTTCCATATACTCTCATACAATGCAGTCTAATGAAATAAGCAGTGCATTGGACCATATTTCTACATTGTGTGTTACACCTTTATCACCTATAACATGTTCATGCACCATCATTCTTTTCATCACTGTAATCTGATGCCACTTTCACTTGCTGCTTTCTTTCTCTGAAGGACAATAACTAACCATCCTGCTAATGTGCCACAGAAATAACACCTCCAAATTCAGGTCAACAGGTCAAAGACACAGAAAGGCACACAGTTATCTAGCTATTTAAATGAGGACATAACATAGACTTAAACTCTTTTTATATAAAGTTAATTATATTTACAACAAACTAAAACTAACTTAAGCCTTAACCCTACACCTACAAATGCAAATAAAAAAATTAACACTGCTCACACACTTGGGTAGTCACACAACATTTTTTGTCTTTCTAGTTTGTACTTAATACAGAACCACTAAAGGGACAAAGTGATGGTAAAAAAAAAGAGATGGGAGAAAAAATAATATTTCAGTGCTACTGTGTTCTCTCGCAAAAATTGTGTGTTCCCTGAAGAAACTTTGCATTTGCTCACAAATCATTTACGGTCTATCGCAAAATTTGTGCTCCCCCCCCCCAAAATACTTGCATTCTCTCTTGTAAAACTGCATCCCCCCAAAAACTCACATTTACTCACAAAAAGTTTTGTGTTGGAAATAACATAGCCTATATCTCAGTGCTTTTACAAACGCAATAGTTTTATGAAAGACCGCAAATGTTTTGCAAGTGAATGCAGAGCTTCTCAGGGGAACACTATATAGTTTTGTAAGAGAATGCAAAGTATCTTGGGAAAACACAGTACTTTTGCAAGAGAATGCAAAAGCATTGAAATATAATTTTGTCCTCCTATCTCATATATTTTTTTATCACCATGCCCTTTAGGGGCTCCGTATGAAGTACAATATAATAGAAAGAAAAGTTGTAGTTTGCAAATTTTTATTAATAGCAGTGTTTCTGGCTGGAGCATAATTTGTACTTTAAACGATAAATTATTTATATTTTATTCTGGTTTTGTCAGATGTAGCTGATTTCTGGAGACATTTTTGCCTCTGAAGCATAGTAAACAGTAAACACTCACTCACTCTAACATTCCTTATATGCGGTATTAGTGAGGATGCAATGATTTTCATATATATGAAGTTGAGATTTACTAAACCGATACCCTAAACCCAACCCTCAAACCTGTTGGCATTATTAGATTTAGTGCAAAACATGACTTGACCCATTTATTAGCATTGAAGTTGCAAGACAAATAGCCAATAGCACAAATAGCAACACTTCAAATGTCGATTTTCAAAGTTTCACTATATCTGAGCACATTTTTGAAAAAATTATAGCCCAAGCTGAACACACAAGCACACAGAATCTCTTTATCACTCTGTGCCTGAGCTGGAATAAAACAAACCATGAATTAAACGAAAGTGAATTTGTTTAATTTGTATGTGAAGAGAAGGGCACTTATCTGAAAAAGCATTTATAAAGAGCTGAGAGAGTGTGTTTAACTGGACTTTCCAAAGCCCATTCAGCAGTGTCATTATAATCAGCACAATTTTGATCAATCATTATAAATGTAATACAGGTAACAGAAATCACATTGTTACCAGAAAGCCTTTTTTGAGAGCTACACCTGATAACGTCACAACAAGTTTTTTTCTTACAGTCAGAAACTCAAGATTCAGTATTGCCAGGAACCAGGTTGAGTCGGTCCCAGTTTTGACACTTTTTCTCGGTTTCAAGCGCCTCCCAGGCATCATTAGTCTTTGGCTTGTAAATGTCACGCAGTCATTTTGTCACAACCCCTCAATGTAAGACCTGTGCAAAAGTTAAAAGTATGCACGTTTCTTGAAGGAACATTCAGCCGTGACTGACGTGACACGCGATTGCGATGTCGTACAACGTGTTCGCACACGCATGAGCTCGGCTGGCATCCAGAAAAGCCCTGCATCTTAATGCGAACGGAAACGCTGCTGTATTTATAGCGCCGCCGTGTCTATTTTTTCCTCGTAGTGGATTGATATTCCTCAAATGCAGTGTTTCATATTTCCTTATGTAACATCAAGGCCTGCATACAATCCCTACAGAAATCATTCTCCGCCAGCAGGCGCTAAATATAGCAGCTCAAGACCTGATTAGAGAGGAGAGGGGAAAGCTGTCTTTTGTGCTGGAGTGAAAAAATTCAAATCCATTAGCTACCTGACACGTGGGGTTTGAAACCGTGAAACTGAAGTGTGGATTCGAGCGCAGCTCATCACCCTGTCGAGACTGATCTAATGTACATGATGATAGAACATATAGCCAAGTTTGCACATTAGTTTTAAAATGATCATCAGTGTTTGACTGATTGATAAGTGTGATTTTAATTTTATAATCAATCAGGGCTTTAAATATGCAAGCAGTGTGTTATATATAGCTACTCTTAAAAGAAGGTTTAAGGTTTAGTTTAGATTCATATCTTCTTAAAGAACACTTTAGATGCTGAAATAGGGAATGAATGAAGAAATTAGGGCTAAAGTAATGCAATGAATCACTTCAGCATGAAAAAGTTTCTTTAGATATATATGGCTCTAAATTAAAATGTTTTAATCTTTCATCAACCTGAAAGGAAGTTTTATTTCTTAAAGTGGACATTCCTAATGAAATCCAAATGAGCTTAATTTAGCACCCTAAAATGGTTCTTGCCAAAAAAACTCTATAATCTGAAGAATTTAAAAAACAATACATTTACAGAAATCATGAAAAACAGCACCAACAAATACTAAAAAAAGATTTTAATTAAAAATGCACACATTTCTTCAGCTTTCAAACTTCACACAAACTTCACACATGCACACATTTCTTCAGAACAAACCAGCTTTATATACTTTCACAAAAACACGCTAAAAGGGTAAAAAAAAACCCTGTAATTTTGTTCTATTTAAATTTGTTCTAAAAAAAAATTAAAGCGTTTTAAGAAATTTCAGGAAAAAAAGAAACATAGGATCCTAAAATAGGAACCTTTATTATGGAATAAACAAAGAATAAGTTTAAAATCTGTAGACATATTTTACAAAACTACCCCATTAAAGGTACTACACTTCTGCAAGAGGGTAAGAACAAATAGCACCAACCCATAATGCTTTGCAACATAAGCAGCCAATCAGAACTATTTACACAGTGAAGGTCTCTGCAGTCTCTGCAGAGTCTGAAATTTTCGTCCGAAATTTTCACACGTTAAAAAAATAAATACGACCTCACGTTGTGTCAATCACATTTACACACTGCCTCCGAAACTTTTGTCCGTCAAAAAAAATTCGGATCAGGTTCGATTTTCTGCGTTTTCGCATCCGTAGCATGCATTTTGATAGGAAATGATGAGGAATACGAAAAAACGGAAAAACGCATGTGAAAATTTCGGATTCAGTGTGCAATGGCCTTTACACTGGGATGCTTTAAAAAATTACATTAAAAAACATATAAACGTCAGAAATGTGGAGAAAAATAATAATATAAAATTAAATGGGGGTAAATCGGGAAATGGTTGTAAAAACTATAACATTATTTATTAAAGATAACTATAAAATATAACCAAAAGTTTTCTTCACATTTAATATTGCTGACTTTTTAGAAAGGTTGAATTTTTAAAATCAATACCATCACAGATATAACTTAATGAATTGTAGAATTATAGTTTAGAGTAAAATGGAAAAAAAGGTTTATGGCTGTCAGACTAAAATTTCACTACACCTGTTACTGTACCTACTCCCAACATACACAAATTTCCATTTATCTAATTAATTCTACCATTATACTCTTGCAGATAATAGAAATTTCTAAAAGCATATTTATAGTTGCTGACTGATCTGACATACATACAAAAATGCACACAAAAAGCTTTTGTATTATTGTACCAAAACATATTATTTAAATACAAACTCTATGAAAAGAATGCAATTTGTTTTTCAACAGGTATGTTTACATGCACTAATTTCGTCAATCAGAATGAATCCAATCCCATTTCAGATTCGGAAAGTTCTGTTTATATAAACCCTAAACATCACATCTGATTCACATATTCATATCTATTCCATACAAAACTTCAGCGCATGCACAGTTCAGTTGCTGCGTTCAGGACAGAGAAAGCCATAATGTCACTGGAGCTGCCATGAGTATTATTGCCATTTTTCCTTTGATGACATACCTAAAAAGAAAGCTGACTTTCACATCATATGAGTTTTTTATGATTAGTAGTAGTAGTAAACATTCAGTCCACTGACCAGCTTATAGGACGTGAGACATAAATAAATATATGCTATACATGACATAAAATACAAACCGATCATGGCATTGCACATATACCCAAGGTATTATGAATCCAATTGAGAAAATGCTTGATTCCTTCCTGTTGATCAGATTATTTCAGGTCTACACCACTCTTTCCAAATCGATCAAAACTTCTTAAAATTGAAGTGTTTTCTTGCAGACTCGTTAGTCCGATTGAGCCATCAATCCAATTATAAACTGATTATTTGGATGCATGCAAAACTGAATTCCTTTAAACAATTTACTGAATTAGCATCATCTTTTTTTTTTTTAGAGCAGGTGTTTTTTTTAAACTACAAGCATATCATTCCACAACATCTCCATCTGGTCAGTTTCCTTGTCGGATTCTTTTCAGCCGCTGTGTGTCGCAGAAGTCTTGTGCTTTGCTCACAATCTTCTTCTTACTCTCTCTCTTTTTCTTGAGGCAGAAGAGATTAATATCCTAACTGTGGTCTCACTTGACCTGACTTACGTTCACTAACAACGAATTATGCCACTAACCCGCTTTTGGAGATGTGCTGCATACATCAAAAGCACAATTTTGTGCATCATTGTTTTCACAGTGAGATTTCAGATCAATGCCTTTGCTCTGCCAGCAGGGGCTGCCCGTTTCAGGCTCTCTGGCTCTGGTAGAGGCACACAGTTACTTCTTCTGACAAAATGACATTCTGTCACTCTTTGTCAAGTCACTCACATCCTTCCTCCCTGCTGGTGCCAAATTGGGATGGATGGATGGATGGATGCGGGAGATGGAGGTGCAAGGAGGAAGAAAAAGGGGAAGCGTGAGAGACCTTTATGTATTATGTAAGAAATATACAACGCTCAGTGTTCAGAATCAGGTGATGCAGAACCACTTTAGCTCTGCCTCTCACTCACTTGGCTCCATTTGTGCTCATTCTTTGGGCTTTTTCCGGAGCATTCAGTCGCTCCCGCCCTCCCTCTCCAGCCCACTTGGGTCACACCGACCTTGCAAAGGGTCTGAGGAGGGGAGAGATGGAGAACAAGAGGGAGGGCGGAAGGCAAACGGAGGGACAGTTGAAAGAACCGGGCTTAAATAGATGAGCAAAAGAGGATATGTGAATACAGGCTGTGTCGTAAATTCCACGTCATTTCTGTCTTCCATACAATTTCAAAGTCCTGTGCTATTTATAGAAGCCAATGTGTGTGTGTGTGTGTGTGTGTGTGTGTGTGTGTGTGTGTGTTTTATTCACCCATGGATTGCAGGGGAGGAAATGCAGAATTTCTAAGCCTTTCTCAGTCTGCGTAATCGAGAGAGAGAGAGAGAATAGACCTTGAAATTCCATCCTCGGCACATCCCAGAGGAACATGCTATTGCTTTGAGCTTGATCTTTCATAGCTCAAGAGACTTTATCGAGTTCTCACTTGTTTCATTCCTCAGGAGAAATAAAAAAGGTGATTCTCACAATATGCAGGTCACATTTCACTCCAAAAATAGGAAGAAAAAATTTTTATATATAAAATATAATAAAAAATATTATCAAATATAAAAATATTTTTATAACAATCTAGAATATATATATAAAAAAACAGAAAATATAAAATATACACTCTTAAAAATAAAGGTGCTTAAAAGGTTCTTCACAGCAGTGCCATAGTAGAAACATTTTTAGTTCCACAAAGAACCATTCAGTCAAAAGTGCTTTAAAGAACCATCTCTTTCTTACCTTTTTATAACCTGAAGAACCTTCTTTCGCCACAAAGAACCTTTTGTGAAACAGAAAGGTTCTTTATGGAACCATTTAGACAAAAAGGTTCTTGGCATCATGAAGCGCCTTTATTTTTAAGAGTGTAGAATTAAATATAAGTAAGTATTGAGCATATGCAAAATTATGTGGATAGCAGTTCAGATCATTTGAACTGACAAAAATTCAAAAAGAAAACATGAAATCAATTAAAAATCTAAAATTAAAGATACAAAGTATGACAAAAATTTTAATGTCACAAAAGGTTAATGCTCCTAAAAGTACAGCTCGATTTTCATGCAACATTTATTTCTTTTTATGTTCTTGACACATTTTGCAAGATTCACGGCAAAATAGGCACAAATTATGCAATTGTCGACATATGAGTATAGAGCATATGCAAAAATTATGTGGATAGCAGCTTATTCAGATCACTTCAACTTGCAAAAATTCATATTGAAATTATTATTATTGCCTTTATTTGACCAGGAGAGAACCTCACTGAGATTAAAAATCTCTTTTCCAGGAGTGTCCTGGCCAAGATAGGCGGCCCAGTTATACAAATACACGTACGACAAAGAACAGTACATCACAACAATAAAATATTACAGCATTAGAAGCATTTGCAAATCATTAAATCATTTTCTATTGCACGCAAAAGTGTTTTAAATTTACCACAGAAAACCAGTCATAAGTGTCAATTTTTCAAAATTGAGATTTATACATCATCTGAAAGCTGAATAAATAAGCTTTCCATTGATGTATGGTTTGTTAGGATAGGATAATATTTGGCCGAGATACAACTATTTGAAAATCTGGAATCTGAGGGTGCAAAAAAATCAAAATACTGAGAAAATCACCTTTAAAATTGTCCAAGTTAAGTTCTTAGCAATGCATATTACTAATCAAAAATTATGTTTTGATATATTTACAGTATGAAATTTACAAAAAATCTTCATGGAACATGATCTTTACTTAATATACTAATGATTTTTGACATAAAACAAAAATCAATAATTTTGACCCATCCAATGTATTTTTGGCTATTGCTAAAAATAAACCCCGCGACTTAAGACTGGTTTTGTGGTCCAGGGTCACATATATGAATTAAAACGTAGTGTGTCATCAATTATGATGCCCAGGTACTTATACTCTGACACTAATGCGATCAGTTTCCCTTGCAGAGTTCGGAGAACAACAGAACCATCCAAAGAATTTCTAAAGCTTGATAACCACATAAATTTTGTTTTCTCAACATTTAAGACCAAGTAAAAAACCTTGCTTGAATAATATCAAACGCTGATTGTAAGTCACCCAAAGCTTGTTGTTTTGTAGGAGCAGAACAATAGTTGACAGTGTCGTCTGCATAAAAGTGGAACTTTGCATTGTCAGTGTTAACGTCTAAACAATTTATATATATAATAAATAATAATGGCCCCAATACAGATCCTTGGGGGACTCCCGTACCCACTTCCAATAAGTCTGATTTGATACCTTCCACTTGCACACATTGAGTTCTTCCCTTTACATAAGTATTAAACCATGAGACTACATTGTCTGATAAACCAACACTTCTAAGCCTATCTAACAAAATATTGTGGTTCACTGTATCAAATGCTTTAGTTAAAGCTGTAATGGTGCTGTGTTTTTTACGAAATCCTGATTGGTTGATAGACAAAAGTTTATGAGAGTGTAAATACTGTGTCAATTGTTCACTGATAAAACTTTCCAAAAGTTTTGACAAGATACATAGCTTTGAAATAGGTCTATAGTTATCTAATAAAGTAGGGTTGCCCCCTTTCATTAGAGGAACAACAAAAGCAGACTTCCAGATCTGTGGAATTTCCTTGGTTGTTAGGGAAAGATCGAACAGATATGTCAATGGTTGTGAAATAATATTAGCCGCTAATTTTAAAAACAATGTAACAAATAACATTGTCAGATGTCTTCTGAAATCCAGAATTGGCACACGGGCAGTCAAGCTGCAAAAATGACAATGAATTGCACAGAAATCATTTGATTTTATAGTGTTTTTGTCACACTTTTTTTCATTTTTGTCCCTGTTCACTGGTATTGAATGGAAAAGAGCAAAGACATTTAGCTAAATTTCTTCTTTGGTGTTTTATGAGTTTGGAAAAAGCAAATGGTGACAGAATTATCAATTAACCAAAAGGCTCTATTTCCTCTCCATTTAGTCTATGTGAAATTCTTGCAGTATTAAAGAGATTCCATTTGCAAATTTTTTTCATACAGCATCAGAACGTGTATTCAGGTGCTTTGAACAAGCATTCATAAAACATTTACTAAGAGCATCTATGTGTTTAGCACAAGTCTTCATAACACCAAAACAAAGCAGCACCCGAGGCGAGCGCTTGACACTCAGGTACTGCAGGTGAGTGCGAAGGGTCGAGCGCAGAGGAAGACGGAGTGAAACCAGAGCTAATGAAGCATTCAGATGGGGAAAAGAACAACACTTCTGAAGAGCTGTTACATTTTTGATGCTCATAGAAGAACGTGAATGAATATTTCAAGAGAAATAAGAGAAATGAGTGTAAATCCAGCTCCCCTTTGAGAAACCGACATGAAATGTGTATTAAAGCGAATAACCTATTCAGTACTTCCCAACAGATCAGTGCTCACATTTCCTTCAGATACTATAATAATCTGCCTTTCATTATATATTTTTAAAGCTCATCTTTTCCTGTAAATGTTCCCAAGGTCAGGGATGTTTCTTTGATCTTTGATCTCGGAGGACGGCTCCTGTCCAAGCGTGTGTGTGTGATTTTGTAAGATGAAGCAGGAAGCTCAAATGCTGTCAGCGCGCTCGAGATGAACTTGAACCTCTCTGCTCGTCTTCCTGTCTCTCTGGCTGCCTGTCGCCGTGTCCAACAGGATTATCCATGACCTCACATCTTCGTTAAAACGAAGAAGTACTTATTAACATTGCTGTCAGAATGATCCGTTTTGTGTGTGTGTGGCTCAAACGCTCGAGTTCCTGGAGCTCAAATGCAGAAGCGTGACACCAGCAACTTCAAGGTCATGGGGTTTGTTTCTCTTACTGATCTGCTAAATGAAAGAAGAGAGAGTACATGTCAGTCAATAACAGACATTTAGCTGAAGAAACAAACGACATACAAGTAATTAATCATAGGAAGTCAACAAGATTGCAATATATTCTAAGATACACTTACTTGACATTAAATATTCAGAAAAATGTATCAAAATTAATAGTTTCTGCTTAAAACAAGAAAAATATCTGCTAATGGGGTAAGACAACTAATCTTGTTTTCTTACCCTAAATATATGTTTTTTTTTATTTTTTATATTTGTACTGGAAAACTACAGAAAAATACTAATTAGAGTAAAAAAGTCTTTTTTTTGTTGCAGTGGCTAAAATATGTTTATCTGAGACATCACACCTGTTTCGCAAATTAGCAAATCAGAAAACATTATAGCACTTTTCTTCCTGTCAGTGGTTTTACGGCTATGTACTGACTGAAATACTAGCATACTGCACAGTATGTACTGTGTACTGCATACTACTTTTTAAAAATAAGGTAAAAATTTGTAGAAAAATAGTATCTGAAACAGCATGTATATGCAACAATAAACAAGCTAAATATTAGCATGTTACACACTGTTGTCACATGACTTTGATCTTGCAAAATTAATACCATAATTCTGTATTTTTAGATCAGTTTTGTGTAAAATATAATACATTTCGATCAACCAAATAAATAATCATATTAGAGATGTTAAAATCACGGTCGAATGTGATTATTAGTATTAAAACTATTAAAACCATTTGTCAAAAAGCTGAAATAAAATAAAGTAAAATGTAAAGAGTAGATTAAAACATAAACTAAACAAAAATTAGAAATTTTGGCAATTAACTGAAATTTCAGTTTAAGTTGAAGCATGAAAATTACTAATGAAATAAATAAAAACTAAAGCTGAACTAAAAATAACTATTAAAAAACTAATAAAAATAGTAAAAAGCTTATTACAAAATTACTTTAAATTAAATGAAAATGAAAACTGAAAATATACAAATAAAAGTTATTTCCAAATATTAATAAAAACTATAGAAGTAAATAATACTAAAATAGCACTAGATACAGCATCTTAATACTCTTTGAGATGTTTTGATTCAGTTTAAATTACCACAGGTGTGGATTTTATGCAGATGAGACTAATAAAATGCAGTTATGATGACATTAAGGGGGCATTTCGGTAAACTCAGCATTTAGGGGGCAAGTCGATTGTATCAGATTGACACACTGTGATTCTGTCTATTGTATGTTTAATGCATGCAAAGCAGCTCTACAAAAAATAAAACAATATTTTTTGTGATTGGCTGAAACAGATGATGTCAGTGAAATGTACACGTACAGTAACACCAGCTAAACAGGTTGTGATGAACCCAGAGCACTAAATCAGAACTGTTTATTTAACCTCAACACACTCCTGTAAGCATTACAGTAGTGGAAAGATGACTTAAATCACCATGTGCGGATGATTTATGCATACATGCACGCACAGTTATTGGTCTGAGCATGTATGGATATATGCGAGTGTGTGTGCATGTGTGCGAGTGTGTTTCTGCGCTGCTGGTGCGTGTGCTCTTGCTGAGTTGACGTTATGAGAGCGGACGGCGCCTGGCTCTGATTTCTGATGTGTTCTGAAGTTCACAATGAGCCTCCGGTGAAGAGGCTGGCTTCAGCTAGATGAATCATCCTCACCGACAGAGAGAGAAAGAGAGAGAGAGATCAGCCATACATGAGTAAACCCAATAGAACGGCTGAGAATTAATCAGGGAGGTTAAATGTGCTTACAACAGAGATATTGATGATGCAGAGGAAAACTGATGTCTTCAGAGGTTGCTTTTTCATAGCTCAGGAGTTCTTATCGAACTGGTGCTTCTGGTGGATTAATCTAATTAGTTTAGAAACAAATGAAACAAACATTGACATACAGAGATATAAAATGAATGGGTAATCGAATTACATAAATAATTTAGTCTGTAGGGAGGTTGAAGCAAATTTTTTTAATGCGTTTACTTGATATGTTCACTAACAATCACTTTCATCTTACTCACTAGCCACCCAGCATACAGCTTAACTAGTTGTTAAATACATCTAAATATTAGTGCATATCAAAATTTTAGTTATTTTGAGTGTGAACATTAGGTTTGTTATAGATTGCACCTTATTTACGAAACACAATTAATATTGTGCAATTATAGCCTGCAGAAAGGGGGCAGTAGTGACCCCAGCCTTGGTGATTCATCAAATAATTATCGCATGATGGATAGGAGCATTTTTTATTGCTGAAAACACAATTACAATAAGGCAATATATATATTAAAAAAAAGGAATCCAAAGAACTGAAGACTGTAAAAAAAATAAAAATAAGATTTACATTAAATAACGAACAAAAACATAATCTTAATACCATACAAATGCCAGAATCTTTAGATAAATTCTATTTAAATCAACTTAAATAAAATAAAAATAACACTCTCCTTCACTTTTCATTTTGTAAAACTCAAACATTTACAATGGGTTAACAAAGGCACTTAAATGTATCATTTTTTTCTTTAAAAATATAAATAAATAAAAACTGCATATGTACATCTTCAAGTAGTATACCAAATGTTATATCATAAACTCCAAAATTAACTGATTAACTGACTAATTAAAGATGCCAAATTAACTGAATTTTTAAGCCAATCATACATTTTAGACGAAAAAACACTGCTAAGAAGAGCATTAGAACAAGGCATATATCCAGATTTTGAAGATTTTAAAGAGCCAAATCACCTGCTTGTGTTTCAGTAGTGGGTGTGTTTGTGCTCTTACCTGATTTGCATAAATAATTTGCTATTATGCTGAAACAGTGCATGTAACATATCCAAATAAACATTCCTCCCCCATGAAATCCCCTCTCAGAGTTTGATTATGGATACACACTTTGGCCGATAACCGATAACTGGGTTAATCTTTGAAGCCGATGATATATTGGCTAATATTAAATATCAGTCTAGATTTGTAGAGGATGATGCTTCAATGTCATCAAACATCCAGTCCAGTGGAAAACTATTAGGACAAAAAAAAAATATGCATGCTAGCTTTCTTATCGGCTATTTATGATCTTTTCGTTTTGACCAAAAGTCTCCATTTGCTCTCTATTTCATATCACTGCTGTCTAGGAAATATATTCAAGATGTTAAAGGAATAGTTAAAAAAAGACAATTCTGTCATCATGCATACTGTAACCTGTGTGACTTCCTTTCTTCTATGGAAAATAAAGAAGGCATTTGGAAGAATGCTGGAAACCCAACAGCTTTGGTGACCATTGACTTCCATTGCATGGTCAAAAAACACTAAGACATTTCTGAAAATAACTTCTATGTTCCACAGAAAAAATTTCATACAGATTGACATAGAGGTGAATAAATAATGCCAAAATAAATACATTTTTGAGTGAGCTATCCCTTTCAAGAACTATTTTTTTTTTGTTTCTTATAAATATGAGATGTGAAAAACAGACAGAGCGAGGTGAAAGCGGCCTAAACAGGAAACGAACAGGCTCAGTGGGCAAGTGCCAGCTCAGCAGGTGAATTCTGGGAAGGGCTTCCTGTCCTCCCCTAATAACCTGCCGTGGCCTTCGAACGGTGTGCTGTGATTTGGCAGCCTTGGCGCATCCGAGACGGTGTGGCCCAACCTCACCTTTTCACATGCGGCTTGTGTGTTTCGCTGGCCGGTGTTTGATCTGAACGCTGGCCCTCATAGCTGGGCGGCACGACTACACGCCAAGTGTGTGTATTTTTAGCTCCATGGCCCCACATCCGTATGTGTGTAATCGACTGTGTTCGTACACGCTCGCTCGCCAGTGTGTGTTTTTGGATTAGTGTCTTCAGCATCTTGCTCGGGGGAAGGTGATACGCTCGTCCGTGCGAGCCTCTTTGTCTGTTTTCGCCTTGTTTGGATGGACGACTTTAAAACTGAGCAGCTGAGAGTGAGGGAGAGAGAGAAAGAGGGAGGGAAGTGAGTGAAATTGAGAGTGGGGAAAACGAAGGGAGGGTGAAAGGGAGAGAGAGAGAGAGTGCAAGCAAGTGAACAAGCAATCTTGGCTTTTCTCTTCTGAGCAGCCCTTCACACTGAGACACATGTCTCCGTTTTCTGATCCCTCCATCCACTTCTTCACTCCTCCCTTCCTGTCACCCTGACATCCTGCATCGCCACCCCTGGATCATCTACATCCTTCCCGTAAAATCCATCTTTCCTAGAAGATAAGCCTGCAGACCTCATCTCACCATCCGTAATCCATGCATGGAGACATGTGGACCCTCGCACACGCGCGCAAGCAGCCGCATTGACTCTCAAAAGCGTACAATTAGCAGAAGGGACTTTACTATGGGAAACTGCGTTAAATCACCACTTAAGAATTTCTCCAAGAAGGTAAGATGCTCTTTCTGATAGCTGAGAGTGTGTGTGTGGCATACAGACTCCACCCGGACTTGGACTGTGTTGCATTGACTGTCAGAGACGAGTTTAATAGCCATGCTCTGAATTCCTCTACACAACTGTATACAGTATCATCATGGTAATCCTCAAAGAACACTCTGGACTGAGTGAACCTCATCAAATTGTTTAATTTAGAGTTTGTGCATGCTAGTGTAGACAACTAGCTTTTGTATTTTGCTTGAAAACCTAATGAAACCAAGCAAAAACATTAGTATAAACAGATTTGTCCTGCATCAGAATGTTGGGTGTTTGATTGCTATCTTTGACCTTGGAAATGGTGTACGTTAATACGTTTAATGATATCCTAGATCACACTGCTTTAATGTACTTGCATTGAATGAGAGTAAACCATAAAGTTCTTGACAATGACGTTTGAAGTAGCTTCTGAAAGTTCTGAAAGTCCTCCGAAGTTCTTCTCAATCGTCTCTAGATGACTTGGGATGTATGCGCTCAAGGATTAGCGCTGGTGCCTGCTAAGAGCTTCTCTCCCAATGTGCCCAATGGCACAGGTTTCTTCGGAAGAACGTACGAGCTGGCACCTTACAGCCTTGGCAACAGATGGAGTGTGAAGGTCATGTGCAAATAGAGAGGGGATGTTTGCAAAGACACATATGTACATGCATCATGCTGCCATTACATTATAAAGGCTTTACCAATAATAGCATAGAAGATTAGGCTCGTGGCAAGATTCAGTATATGAGGCCAAAAGAAACCGCTAATGTGTGTTTGTAAGTGTATACCTCAATTTTACCCACCAGTCGGATGCAGATTACTTTAGCTGCATGTGGTAGGACAGGATAATGGGAACGGAAGAGAGGGGGAAAAGAAGATCTAATGCAAGAATATGATACTTTAAGTCAATAAAATCAATTTGATGTCAACGTAAAAACCAGTTTTACTTACGTAATCTGTATTTGCATGTAAAACAGGATATTCAGTTAGAAAAAAGTGGGACTTTGGTTATTTAGAAACTGATTGGATCGTAAAAAGTGAGCAAGTCAGATGGCTGGAGGAGAGGAGTTGAACAAATAAGGGATACGTGAAAGGAAAGTTGTTTCAGAGGCAGAGCAAGTTTTTAATAATTTGATGAAAGATTACAATTGCTGCATCCCAATTTGCCCTATATATAGTATGGCTTAAAAGTATGTATTCTCACTTTGTGAAAAAAAAGTTTACACTTTTGAGTGTGTAGCAGAAGAGAGGCAAGTATATTTTCTTTATCTATATTTATTATCTATATTTTCTTTCATTTCAGCTTCATTTATTATAGTTAACAATAATATATTACTCAACATTATTTTTGCATAATGATGAATTTATAAGTTAATGGCCAAATATCTTTATGAAAGTTCACAATGCAGTTGCAGATGACATAAGTATTTTTCATCAGATTAGATGCTGTTTATTAATCACTCAAACTCCTTTATTTAAAGCTCTCTACTGTATGTCTCAGACATCCAACATGTTTGTAGTTTTTTTTAATTACATTTTAATTGTGTTTGTAGTTTGTACCGCATCCTTCTCCAAAGCGCAATGGGCTGTGGGCAATATTAGCCATTAGAGTGTGGATGGATCTGCACTTCACATTTTCACCGGAAATGGTAAAATACGCGGTACCTTTGGGATACTCATTTCAATATACTACAATTTGGGGCAAACTTGAATAGTATTTAGGATGAATAGTATGCAAACTGGGACACAGCAAAATCAATTTTTTTTTCCATTGGATATATATGCAAAATGGATTTCCAAAGAAAATTTTTGTTTTCATTAGTTTTAATTTCATTATTTCTATTTTCTTTTCTTTTTTTAAGATTTATTTTCAGCATTTTTTGCCTTTATTTTGATAGGACAGTTAGTTGACAGGAAGTGAAGTGAGAGAGAGAGAGAGGGTGTAGGATCAGAAAACGTCCACAAGCCAGGATTCGAACTCGGGACACCCGAAATGCAATTGCACTACATGTCGCCATGCTGCCCACGAAGGTATTGGCGCCAAAGGTTTTGATTTCATGTTGACTTAAAGGTCATATGCTAAATTGGTGTAGGATTTATTTTTTCAATTTTCACTCAGAAATTGCTAGTAAATTTCACTAATAATTAGAAAGAAATGGCAAGTAACGTTGAATTAAACATGAAAATTTTAAAGTAGAAAGAGTGAAATAGTGTTTTATTGTAAAACATACTCCAGTAATCTTCTAATAATCATTTACAGTGTACTACTATCTAACTGGAATAGACTACCTAAATAATTTAAATAATTTGAGTCATAATTTATAACTATAAATGCAAATGTTTATGATTTCAGAACATTTCAGTATATATATATATATATATATATATATATATTTCATATCTGTTTAGTTGACGTCAGTCTTCTCTTTAATTAACCCATGGGTCTGTGTTTAATTGGAGAGATGCTCTTTATGTGTTTGTGAGTTATATTCTGCATGCTCTTCACCTTCTCTGCCTGTCTGCTAATTGGTCATTATAATGTGCTAGCTGACTGGTTTCATTCTTATCCTGATTAGCCCTCTGCTAAACATGAGCAGTTTTACGTTCTCAAAACATACTAGCCTTTTAGGTTATTTGAGGATCTACTCTCATAATGACGTTGGTTAACCCACATCTTCACCCTTCGATGATCAAAATGCCAAAGATAGTGAGTTTCATGAAGCCGAGAACCACTTGGATTTGCTTTTAAACCCGTTTTAAGCGCAGCGTGATTATTTGTTTTCATGGCAGCAATCAAATGGCATAGTATTGCGGCAGTGCGCCGCGAGTATGAAAGTGGATGAATTATTCAGTTTGAATGATATCTGATCTTAAAGGTTCTGTCAGTTGCTGAGAGGGAAGAGAGAATAGAGGGCGAAGTATGGCTCGATGTGATTTACCCAAATAGGACATGTTCCTGGCTCAACAGCCCTTGTTGGACTCGGAACAATGTCCCTGTCAAACAACCATCGCCCTAATGGTACATTTCATACAAACTCGGATGTGGGATATTGTGACCCGATATCTCTGGCTTCCGAATATATAATATGCATTTGTCTGGTGCTTGAGATTAGAACCAGAAAAACTGAGGTAAATTTAAGGAACTTTGACTCATTGATGCATTTTATTTGTTTAAAAGTAAAAGTTGATTTGTAACTCTTTGGGTGCCACTATGTTCACGTCATACAATCTTAAAAAAATATGATTAAATTAATGTTGAGGCGTAATTTACACATTTTTTTTTACACATTTTGTGCACTAGATTATAAAGCTTTTCAGAAAATACTCATTTAGCGAGTTTATGAGGAGACAGTCTTGTGCAACCAAACTACATTTCCCATCATCCTCCTTGGCAGCACAAGAACTGCTGTGTTTACCAGTTAGGAATCATAATTATGCCATCAGATGCGTTGAAATCACTTTGGGTGGAGCAAGATGATTGTCACCTTTTCTAGAAACATATAACAAGAATTTTTAACTCTACTTCTACTAAATGATGAATAAAGAATTTGCTTTTGGTTTGTTTTTGCTTTATGTTTTTATTCAATTTATGAAGGTGCTGTAAATTGAATCATTACATATTCTATCATAATTGTACAGTACTATTGTATTTTGTACATGCAACTTAGCTAGTCTTATAGTAAATAAGAAAACAATAATTCCATTCATTTCAACAAATTCACCAGACACTGTATTTATTGCATCCACCATATGTGACCCTGGACCACAAAACCAGTCTTAAGTCCCTGTATTTATAGCCAAAAATACTTTGTATGGGTCAAAATGATTGATTTTTCATTTATGCCGAAAATCATTAGGACATTAAGTAAAGATCATGTTCCATGAAGATATTTTGTAAATTTCCTACTGTTAATATATCAAAACGTAATTTTTAATTAGTAATATGCATTGCTAAGAACTTCATTTGGACAACTTTAAAGGCCATTTTCTCAGTATTTTGATTTTTTTGCTTCCTCAGATTCCAGATTTTCAAATAGTTGTATCTCGGCCAAATATTGTCCAATCTTAACAAACCATATATCAATGGAAAGCTTATTTATTCAGATCTCAGATGATCTATAAATCTCAATTTCGAAAAATTGACACTTATGACTGGTTTTGTCGTCCAGGGTCATATATTTTCTCACTGACACACCACCAATTTGCAAAAAAAAAAAAAAAAAACAGGGCTTAAAGAAAGTAAAGTTTGTGTAATTATGACTTTGTGGTGGCGTTCAACTCATGAAAATGATCTTTCCAACATGATTTGAAAGCACCGTTAAAAAACATCAAACACTGCTTACACACCTACAGTGCTTCCTCTTTTTCCTTTATGTTGCATCGGTGGTAAATAAACCTTCCTGTGTTAGCCAGGAAGCGAAAAGGAGAGAGAATGAAACATGAAACTGTCAAGAGAATCAATTTTATTCCAACTATAATCACTCGTAAATAGGACCTTCCCAGGAGGACCTGAACAGAAGAATGCTGATCCAGAAACATTTTGTACTCGGGTAAATTACATTAAGCACAAAGTCTGAAGGTAGAGCTCAGCTTTGTTTTCTCACTGTCTGATGTAGAAGCACGTAACAGAAAGAGCCAATCGATTGACCTGACGGCTGACTGAATTGACTGACTGACCTGTCCATCCAATGTGTCCGGCAGACGTCCGTGTAGTTTCTAATTGTGTCTTTACCCCACGTTCCCTCTTCACTTACTTGTTTGGGACTGCTGGGACATGACGGCCGCACTCAGGACCGGAAGCGCAGCTACAAAGCAGTGCAGTCATGTGATGAAGGGGTGACATCTGGAGAGGCCCTCGCGGCCTTGGCTCAGAACTCAACATACATGCACAATGTGCTCGGGCCTGCCTGCATCTTCCTCCGCAAGGGCTTCGCTGAGAGCCGGAAGGCTGTACGTAAGTCTGGACATGCACATCTACACACACATGCCAATGCAAAAACAAGCTCTGGCTTATCTTATGAGTGGGCAATTCAGGGCAACAAACTACATGCATTGAATATTATATTATGCAGGGCATAAAGTTCAGTTATCTTCACTGAATGTAGTCTTGTATTATCCTGAAAGAGTTTATTTTGCAGTATTGACTGGCTGACTTTACATTTTCAAACAAAAACAATATACATTTAATTATTGATTTAAATTGAAATTTATATGAAATTTGGTATAAAGTTTCTACATACAGTTTCTACAAATATATTACAGTATTTGACATTGCTTTTCTTGTGGTGTGACATTCTATGCTATCTATTTTAAACTGTATTTTTTTTTTTTGCAATTCTTGTATAATTCTTTATGCAAACAGCTTTTATGAACTCACTGAGAGATTACATGTACTTAAATTGTAGATATTTGTCACTCCACAGGACAGTTTAAAATGGACTAATAAAGGCAAAACGTGTTTAAAATTATGACAAATATGACTTAATGAATCTTGCACTGCATTTCAGCAGCAGCGTTTCCCTGCTGTTGAATCTTGAGCGGTGCAGCAAAAGAAATAATTTTTACCTGAGCTGTGAATGTGATGCAATATCACATAGTCTGCACTGAATGTGATGAATATGTACTTACAGATAATGGCAAGAAAGAAATCTCTCTTTATTGATTTGTCTTCACGGGATGCAGGCATAAACAAACATACAATACCTACAACTTGACCGTTGTAGTACAATTCAAAAATGAATGAAACAAATGGTTCTTTTTAGTGAATCAAAAAAAGTATAGTCCAATTCACAAACGAGTGACCCTTATGAGCTGGTACTTTTTAATGAATCAAAAACATACAGCACGATCAATGTAGTTTGATTCCTGAATCAGTGACTTTTATGAGCCGGTTCTTTTTTATGAATTAAAAACATAGAGCGCAACCAATGTAGTCTTATTCCCATTCGAGTGAGTGTTATGAGCTGGTTCTTTTTAATGAATCAAAAATATTTAGCACAGCTAATGTAGTCTGATTCCTGAACCAGTGACTCTCATGAACTGGATCTTTTTAATGAATCAAAAACATATAGCGTGACCACTGTAGTCTGATTCCTGAACAAGTGACTCTTGTGAACTGGTTCTTTTTAATGAATCAAGAACATACAGAGTGACCAGTGTAGTCTGTAGACTGTTATGAGCTGGTTCTTAATAGTCAATCAAAAACATACAGCACGATCAATGTAGTCTGATTCCTGAACCAATGACTCTTATGAGCCGGTTCTTTTTAATGAATTAAAAACATAGAGCGCAACCAATGTAGTCTGATTCACATTCGAGTGACTGTTATGAGCTGGTTCTTTTTAATGAATCAAAAACATAGAGCGCAACCAATGTAGTCTGATTCACATTCAAGTGACTCTTATGAGCCGGTTCTTTTTAATGAATTAAAAACATAGAGCGCAACCAATGTAGTCTGATTCACATTCGAGTGACTGTTATGAGCTGGTTCTTTTTAATGAATCAAAAACATAGAGCGCAACCAATGCAGTCTGATTCACATTCGAGTGACTCTTATGAGCCGGTTCTTTTTAATGAATTAAAAACATAGAGCGCAACCAATGTAGTCTGATTCACATTCGAGTGACTGTTATGAGCTGGTTCTTTTTAATGAATCAAAAACCTTTAGCACAGCTAGTGTAGTCTGATTCCTGAACCAGTGACTCTTATGAAATGGTTCTTTTTAATGAATCAAAAACATATAGGGCAACCAATGTAGTCTGAATCACATTCGAGTGACTCTTATGAGCCGGTTCTTTTTAATGAATTAAAAACATAGAGTGCCACCAATGTAGTCTGAATCACATTCGAGTGACTCTTATGAGCCGGTTCTTTTTAATGAATTAAAAACATATAGCGCGACCAATGTAGTCTGATTCCTGAACAAGTGACTCTGATTAACTGGTACTTTTTCACAAATCATACATATATATAGTGCAGCCAGTGTGGCCAATATAGCCAGATTCATGAGCCAGTGACTCTTATGAGCCGGTTCTTTTTAATGAATTAAAAAACATACCAATGTAACACAACCAATGTAGTCTGATTCACAATCTCCTGATTGTTATGAGCTGGTTCTTTTTAGTCAATCAAAAACATATATTGCAACCAATGTAGTCTGATTCTTGAAGAGTGACTCTTATGAAATGGTTCTTTTTAGTGAATCGAAAATATACAATGTGATCACTGTTTTTAATGAACTAAAAATACAGCATGACCAGTGTAATATACTATATACTGAAGCACTGATACACTTTCAAGGCTGTTCTTCTCAAATGCAGACATTTTGCAGAGGGTCATAAAGAAGCAGTGCTACGTGCTTGGGTTTATATACGAACTGCAGGGATTTTTTATTAGCCTCTGCAGGGGTCTTGGGTCAGGCTCACATGATTGAGTTCTTCTGCAGGAGCTCAGAGAGTGTTTGGAGGTGAGCCCTGCGTGCGCTCGTGTTCGAGGAGATGTGTGAGCAGGGAATGCTGGGATCAAAGAAACTAGCGGCTTGAGCTGATTATGAGAGATCAATCCTGAGTTTATATGTGCTGTTCCAAATGACTTAATCCAAATGGGAAGATCGAATTTAAAAACCAGACATTAATTCCTTTAGAGGCAGGGGAGAAAAACCCTGAAAAGGTTGGGTGTATTAGTTTACACGTGCCATTGTGATCCTAATGCTGTAATGAGTTTCTCTCTAGCAGGAAATAGTGCTTAGAAATGACTGTATTCTTCAGAGGAGGAGGAGAACGCCAACTGACTTGTGTCATTAATGGAACAAAATTGCACAAATTAGCATGGATTGTCGGTGATTACTTTGTTTATTTTGTTGCAGAACAGAGAGCTGAGACCAGAGGAAATGGATGGTAAGTTCTACTTCAGTATCACAGTTTCCACAAAAATATTAAACAGCACAACTTTTTCCAACATTGACACCAATCACATATGTTTCTGAGCAGCAAATCAGCAAATTAGAGTGATTTCTGAAGGATCATGTGACACTGAAGACTGGAGTAATGATGCTGAAAATTCAAATGTCTTATAAACAGAAGCCATACATAGTAAACATGCAGTGTTTCTGATATCAAACTAAACTGAGCTAGAGTCTGCAGAATACTTAAGTGTTTTGATCACATGTAATTTCTGACATTTCAAAGTGTGCAAATTCTCACTCTCAAGAGCACACTAGAATATAATGTGTCAATTGTTCCATTTTAATTTAAAGAGCTTTTATTTCATTGTGAATAGAAAAGGTTTGGGATGAAGTATTCAGTTACAAGTGTGTTGGTCATTCAGAGATGCATTGTTGTGCTTTGTAAGTGCTTTGTAATTGTCTTCAAAATTGTTTTGAAAGCAGAGCGCATGAGAGAAACATAATTGTACTATAAAATATTCTCTTTTCATTATCTCTAACTCGCTCTGTCCTCTGTTTTTCCTGACCTGATTTCTATCTTTACAGAGCTACGAGAAGCCTTCAAAGAGTTTGATAAAGACAAAGACGGATTCATTGGCTGCAAAGACCTGGGCAACTGCATGAGAACCATGGGATACATGCCCACTGAGATGGAGCTCATCGAACTGAGTCAGCAGATCAACATGAACTGTACGCAACATGTTTTGTTCAACATTTATTTATATAGGGCTCTGTTTAGTGCTGCCTACATACACTCTTAAAAATAAGGAGGTTTTCACAGTGATACCATAGAAGAACAAAGAAGAAAATTTTAATAATCTAAAGAACCTTTTGTGCAATGGAATGGTTCCATCATGGATGTTGAAGGTTCATCATGGAACCAAAGATGACAATAAAAAACCTTTGTGGAAGTTCACTAACAGCTTGTGTCCTTTGTCTTATAGTGGGAGGACATGTGGACTTTGAGGACTTTGTGGAGTTGATGGGCCCCAAACTTCTGGCTGAGACGGCAGATATGATCGGAGTAAAGGAATTGAGAGACGCTTTCAAAGAGGTGAGGTAGGCCTGCACAATTTGTGGAAAAAAGAGCAAATTGTGTTGTTTTTTTCTGATATATTGTTCTTGCAATTTAAAATGCAATTTAAAAAAATAAAATAATAATAATAATAATTATTATTATAAAAATGACTAAAAAAAGAAAAATATTACAATTGTACTATTTTACTGTAAAGTAAAATATTGAGAATTTAAGAAAAATAATATCACCGTAATTTTATTTTACATCACAACTGTAAGATTACAATACTAATAAAACACACAGCACATACATTTATTTAATATAATCACAGCCTTTACGATTAGGTAATTGCACTAAGCCATATTGCCATTTTGATTTTATTTCAATTAATAGCTGTGCTTTTAAAAAGGTGAGGTGCAATTTTTCTGAAAATGTAAAATGTACTTTAAAATGTGATTTAAAAAAAAAAAACGTTCTGATTTTTAAAAAGAATCTAGGTTTGGTGTGCTTGTTTGTAGGCCTGCACAATTTGGCCAAAGTAAAATAATAATAATATAATAATAATAATGTTATTATTTTATTATTATTACTAAATAAAATATAAAAATAGTAAAAAACAAACCGAGAAATATTACTACTGAAATATATCACTGTAAAATTATTAATAATAATAATAATAATTGTAAAATTACAATACTGATAAAACATGCAGTGCATATATTTATGTATATATTTAATTATTTAACACACAACCTTTGAGATTTGATAATTGTACTATGAAATCTAAGCCATATCACAATTTTGATTTTATTCCAATTAACAATGTAGCGCTAGAGTGAGAGGTGCCAGGTGACGCCACACAGAACAAAAACAGCACACAAATAATACGGCAAAAAATAAGCTGTAAATATTGATGAGGAAGTAACATTAGACACAGAACAGTTGCTCTCAGCTTAAATGCACATTTCACTTCACTTCGCGTTCCTTGTAAACCATAGTAAAATTGCCCAAAATTGTCATGAAGAGCAGGAAAGTATGCTCGAATACATTTAAACCTCTTACCGCTCTTGGTTTGTTCCCTTTCTCTCAGTTCGACACCAACGGAGACGGTCAGATCAGTACAGCAGAACTAAGAGAGGCCATGAAGAAACTGCTGGGCCAGCAGGTGCTGTTATTTACTTTGCTGAAAAGCTTTTATAGCTCTCATCCAATTCTCCTTTCATCCTTCTATTGATTCTTATTCCCTCAGGTGGGTCACAGAGATCTGGAGGACATTCTGCGGGACATCGATTTAAACGGAGACGGGCACGTGGACTTTGAAGGTGAGCCACCTTGTGTTTGCTATGCTAATTAGTAATGCTAATTTCACTGCCGCAGTGTTTTTATTGCTGTGCTAGGTGTAGAGAATCGGTTTATGCGGCATGGGAGCAAATGATCGTAGTGATCTGTCTACAATAATCCAAAAAATATTACATTCACGTTCCCTTCCGTGTCTCTTGTCCATATTTTGGAATGTGCAGTAAAATTGAATTATGGAAAGCAATAATTCCAAGGTTTAATCCCAAATTTAATTAGTTTTTTGTTCTCATTTTGATCTCTAAGTTATTAAAGTAGTAATCAGCCTTTTGAAAAGTACATTTCTTGAGGGAAAACGGATTTTCTTGGCTCTTTTGGAGAGAAAAATACATAGATGTACTCTAGTGTTCATAGCGCAAGCTCTTTAGCCTATCCAGAACATTTATTGAAACTAATCGCAAAAATGGTTCTGTCAGAAAAAGTGGAAAATTACTATTTATGGAAGAAACCTTGACTAACAAAAGTGGATTTAAGAAAAAAAATACAATGCAAAATATAGTATATGAAAAAAAGGACTGAGACAAATGATCCCTATTTTTGGATCCATTATTATTTATTTTGCTCCCTCTTGCTGTGTCACACAGTTTAGCTGCTGTTGAATCTCATCCTCGTGAAGGTGGTAAAGTGACAGTAGTAGAGCTGTCAACCAGATTATCTCTTAACCACGGGATTATTTCACCTCTCAGATTAACCACGCTCAAAAAGAGCATGAAAACGGCAAGGGCAAAAATAGCTAGCACTGTTATTCTTGCTGATGACTGGAGGTGTGACAGTTGAACATCCTCTTGTTGTATTTGGAGCTCAGGCTAACTTTGACTCATCCGAGGTCAATAGTACATTTGGGGTTTTTTTCATGGGTTTTTTTCCCCGTTATTTATAAAGCAAGAATTTATAGAGCAGCGGTTCCCAAATGATGGGCTGCAACCCAAAACTGGGCCACAGACAGCAGAGAAAAACAATGGCAAATGCAAAAATAATACCACACTAATAATGTAATTATGCAGAGTTTGGATAGCAAATTATATGCTCTAAAAGGGAGAAAAATGTGGTGCACACACACACACACACACACACACACGCACGCGCACACAAATAGGATACAGCCCTTAAAAATTTGTATCCTATTTTTTAAGAAATTTTCTATAATTGGGTGCAATAAATATACTGACATAAGTGCATAAATTGTGACAACGTGTTGGGTCACCATTTGTTGTCAAATGTAAAATCTGGATCCTTAAGCAATGGGGAACCTCTGTTATACAGTTTTATTTATGTATGTATGAAATTAAATTTTGGACATGGACATCACAATTACATTTGACAAACCATATGCATTTGCTTAAGTTTTTTAGCATGCATGCTAATTTTCAACACCTGTCCATGGGAGGCTTTAGAAAAAAAAACAGTAATCATAACAATACACAAAAAAATGAATAATAACAATGCTAACAATAAAAGTAATAAAGGAAAAAAGAAAATATACCATGAAATTACAAAAGAAAAAAAAAACATATTCAGAATTATTTATATGCATAAGCAATAGAGCAAAGGCAACATGATCAGACAATATCCTAGTGGCTACCGCTGTTTTGTTTTTAGCCATTATAACCAAGTCCTCTCTTGAAATCATTGCCATCAGTCTCTAATTTTAAATTAGCATGTAAAGCATTCCAGAGTTTTGGCCCCTTTGCAGACAAAGCAGACTGACCAAAAGAGGTCTTATACTTTGGGACCAGACAGTCGCCACTGATAATGGCCTATGAGAGCCCACAGGCTAATTTAGATAACTGACTGTTTAAATAAAACAATTTCTGGTCTTTCATCTATCAGAGTTTGTGCGAATGATGTCCCGCTAGAGGAGAGGTGGACAAACCACGTCATAAACTGGATCTCCTGTGCTCCGGCATAGATAGAGGAGGATGGAGGAGAGGAAAGATCAGGAGGAAACGGGAGGAGCCTCACAAGAGGAACTTCTGGAACATGACCTCTGACCTCAAAGCACATAAGAAAGAACTGCACTATAACCCTCCATAACAGCTTTCATGAAGCCCAGAAGCCAACAGCGGGAACGAGAGGACGACTCTGATTCTAATACTGTGATCTCTGAAATATATTTGTGTAACGGGGTTTTTTACCCAATATAAAGCCTGCGAAGGGTCTGATGCAAAAAATATGCCCCGAGAGCAACCAATCAAAACAGCAACTGATCAAACTACTCAAGTATTAAAAAATTCACTACTTTAATTTACTGGCATCTCACACCTACTTTGTTACAGTAGGGCGCATCAGATGAATTGTAATAACATTGCCGTTTCATATTTAAGCTATTTATTAATATTTGTAAAATATAGAAAGATGAGTGTGTATAGTTTCCCTTTAAAAGACTCTGGTTGTTTTACAGTAGCCTATGATAGATTATTACTCACAAAGATTTTATTTTATATATCAATGTACTGGGAAATGCTGGAAACTTTGCTATCAATCATTTGCTATTATTGTACAATACATCGGACCTATGCACTACTGTATGCGTGGACATATTTTTGAAATGTAGAGAAAGATTTGCCATAAAAAACAAACATTAAATTGCCCTCGTTTGCACACTGTCTTGCATGAATGCTAGTGCTGATACAATTGAGTCAACACAGCCGAGTAGCCTACACTTGTGTAGTTCTGTCATGTATTTAAATGTTGTAAGTTTAGTTAACAGTCCAACAAGCATCTTTGACCTTAATACACTATTTGAGATGTACTTTGTGTGAGTGTGTGTGTGTGTGTGTGTGTGTGTGTGTGTGTGTGAGAGGTTGGATTGAATTTCTTGTATCTTATTTGTGTGATTTCAAGTTTGTCTTACCTGAGTTATTCTGTGCATGCCAAAACAACTTTTTGTAGAGTGTAGATTTCATTAAAGGGTTGTGCAATCAAACTGTTTCTGATTTGATCTTGTATTCTTAAAACACCAAGACTATTTGGCAATAATAAAGCAATTGTATTATTGAGCCACATATAGGCTACCTTATTTCAGATAAGAATGACTTTGTGTGTCATTTGCGTTCAGTTATTTTAGCTCTAGCCTACAAAAACAGCCCCTTATGCTGCTCGATTTGCAAACTGGTTTTTCATATAATTTTAATGTATTATCACATTCATAAACACTGGTTTGTAGAGCAAACAGTTTTACCGTTTACTGCACTTTGTTATTGTTCTAGTAGCTAATAAATTGACCTATAGTGTCTAATGAAACGGAAGTTTCACACAATTACAGAAAAAGGCTTATGTTCTTCTGTCAAAATAAGCTGGAAATAGTTCAGAGTCACGTGTTTGTGTTACCTGCATGACACACAGTAGAGTTCCAGCTCCAGCATCTGGCCACAGATGGTTCTGCAGTATAGTACATTTCAACCGTTGGACTTAACAGTATTATTTTGGTGAAGCATTTGATTTATAAATGTCAAATCATTTAATCATTATGTAAAAGCATTTAATTTATAAATGTTTTTAAATCACTCTCTGTGATAGGAACAAAACAAACCATTTTTAGAAGGCCAAACTTTAACATTAAACGTTTGTCAAGACAAATTTGCTGTAGAAACATCTGAGATGATAAGGAATTGGATGACTTTCAAAAAATAAACTCCTAAACACCCTTTTTACACACGCTCTGTAGATGATTTAATTTGTCTACCAAAAGTGCATACATGTATCACAGTCATTTTTGTGTCATGAACATTTCCATCACATCGCAAATTATGCATTGTGTTTGATAACGTTCTGTGCATTAGCGGCTGGCCCATAGGGGGCGCTGGGGCACCGCCCTCCCTGATAAGAGGGGCTAAAAACTTCTGTGGCGAAAATTATATATTTTTTAGTATATTTGGAACTAAATGGCTGACTTAATTAAGGCTAATTTCAAAGCTGACATTTAATGCATACACCAAATTAATTAACATTTTCACACCTTTTGCACCGTTTGACAAATTAAATCTAGGTTGGAAATGACGCACAACATACTCACAAGAGACTTTTTTTTTTACTATTTACTTTTTTGTTTTGTTTTTTCTTGCTTGTCTTGTCTTGTTCTCATTTCATCTCTTCACTGACACTGTTGTCTCTTTTGGTAACAAGAAAACGAATGTTTATTTGGGGCTAACTTGTTAGTTTTAGAGGAAATTACACCACGTCTGAAGGGTAGTGATAATTAAAATAAATAAAATTAAATAATAATTATAATAAAAAATGGATAGATAGATAGATAGATAGATAGATAGATAAATAAATTTGACATGGAATATTTTTATTTATAAATGGACTGATGAATTGGATAATGGCTTTTTAGAGTTCTGGGACAGAGTAAATTAGTAAAAAACAAAAGAATGCATTTGAAAAGTAGCAAATGCAAAGTATGGCTCACAAGAACGCTTTAGTGTGATGTAACAAAAAGAAAAAAGTGAACCGCTGGATTTAGTAAAAAATAAATAAATAAATTTGTATTAAATTTTTGTAAAATCTAAGCATAATATGCAAAATATATATATATATATATTAACAAAATATAATTAATAATGCAGACGCCGCTGTTCTGGAATCAGTTTTCCCTGCCACTATCCGCTCTCGAAACACAAGCTGCGTACATCAGCGTAAAAGCAGCCGAGCCCACCGGAAGCGGAAGTTGCTGCAGCCGTGCCTCGCGCCGCTGCTGATGCGCTTAAACTGGTTGCATAACGACAACAACAGCGTCGTCTCACGATGCTCAAATGTCAAAATAGTGTTATATTGAAAAGACAAATCAGCGTTTAAACGCTATCTTCCGGGCACAGGTCAGTGTAAACAGCGGGTTTCATACATTTAAAGACGTTTGGCGGGTTAATTACGTGATTAAAAGAGAAGCCGGTGATTAGCGCTTTAGCATCCACTCATTTACGTCTGTATAGCAAACAGTGTTTCATACAGCTGCAATTTTGCTCAGTTTGTGGTGCGTTTTAGATATAATTGACTTCTATCTCAGAAATTAAGATGCAGAATATGTTTAGAGTGTTATGTTTAGAAAAGTAGCTTTTTGAGTGCTTTTGAATTGTCCATTACAGTCCATTTAATAGAGTCTATCAGCACATTTCGTTATTTAGAATATAATTCTGTTTTAAAAAATTAATCTAAAAGGTGGAAAAGGCACGTATTATTTTATTTCGTAAACAATGCCAGAATATTTGATCAATTTATTCTGAGCAAATCTTCATATACATATTTCTGTGTTTTTCTTTCCTGTTTTTCTAGATGTTACAGAAATGGCAGTGGACTGATGTGAGACCGTTTGAAGCACAATATTCTTCCCAAGAGACTGTAAAAGCAGGAAGAATTGTATATGCATGGTATTTTTTAACCTTGACGTGTCCCGCTGATATGTCTGTTGCGTTAATTTAATGGATATTTGTCCATTGTTCCAGGCATAAATGATCATTTTTCCCTATATGCCCATGAAGGCTGTGTTTCAGCGAAGGCTTCAGAAATTGAGGCACTTTAGAGGAGTCCAGCAGTCTGTGTTTAGGTAATTTCGTCACGTTTAAATAGTCCGGTCTTCACGTTTTGGTCAAGATGGAGTCCTACCTCTTCCCCTTCAACAGCCTGATCTGTATGCTCTTGGGCATCTCCTTCACGGTGTGGTTCACCCTTCTTTTGGTGTTCATCATCGTACCTGCAATCTTCGGTGTGTCCTTTGGGATCCGCAGACTGTATATGAAGTCCCTCATCAAGCTATTTGAGGTGAGTGAGTTGATGTTGAGAATGCCTGTCATTTTACAATAATTAAATTACTCAACAAGAATATCCGAGGAGCTGTGGAGAGTTACAGCAGGTTTGATGGTGCGGTGGTCTTGTAATATAAGTTGGAAGGTCATTCAGGGAGTTTTTGCTCTGTGTTTTAACTGCTTAGTTCAGTTGCAGTCAGCACTCTTTCCCTTCACTGAGGATGCCAGAGGCCCAAAATAGAACGTAGATTCACGATTGACTGAATTAGTAAGACTGGAGGGTCTGGCTGTCGTTTGACTTTGCCTCACTTTATTCTGTGCTGTCACATATTCTTTCATCCTCAAAACTTTATGGACAACATGCATTGTTGCAGCAGGTCTCTGGCAGTTTGGGTCATTTCAGAGTGGTTTGTAAAGGTATGAATTTATGGGTGAGAATGTGAATGCCACAAGTGACAGTTTTAGAAATGTGTTAGCCTGTTTTATTAAGCACATGATATAAAAGTTCTTTTCATAAGAGAACATTCTTCTCTTTACTTGAATTTATGTGAAAAGGGAAGCCTATAAACGTAGAAGGTAGTTTGGGGTCAGTACAATTTCTTTTATTTTGAAAGAAATGAATACATTTATTCAGTAAACGTGCATTAAATTAATCAAGTCACAGTAAATACATTTATAATGTTATAAAAGTGTTATATTTCAAATAAATTATGTTCTGTTGAACCTTCTATTCATAAAAGAATCCTGAAAAAATTGTCTCATGGGTTATACAAAAATATTAAACATCACAACTGTTTTCAACATTGATAATAAGAAGAAATATTTCTGAGCAGCAAATCAGCATATTAGAATGATTTCTGAGGGATCATGTGATACTGAGGACTGGAGTAATGATGCTGAAAATTCAGCTTTGTCATCACAGGAATAAATTGCATTTATAATATACGTATTTGAAAATGATTGTTTTAAATTGTAAAAATCTTTTCACAATATTACTAATTTTTACGGTATTTTTCATCAAAGAAATGCAATGCTTATTAGCACAGGATTCTTTCACAAACATTTAAAAAATGTGACAGAAAAATGATACAGAGATGCTGTTTTAGATGATTTTATGTTCATTTAGGAATTCATTTAAAGAGTATTTTGACATTTTGGCAATGCTGTTGTTTGCCAGTGCTGTTTCAGAAATTGTCATATTGCATGTTTCCACCCAGAAATGGCGAAACAGTGGCCTGTTCTTGATGCTTGAGGATTCTCTTTTTGGAACTGACAGCAAGTATCAAAGATTTCACATACTTTGTGTAGCGTGACGCAAATCACTAGGTCTAATGCATGACTTAATGCAAAAGATTTGCATCCTTACTTTGTGATTGAGATGCATCAAGACTAATTTTGTAATCAATTAAAATTGAATCCTGAGGTGCCTAAATGTTTCTTAATTGTTGCAATCATTTGTTTACTTGATGCATGTTGGCAAGAGCTCTGTGTGTGACCTAAAATAGATTCTGATGATTTCCTATGGTGCCACTCTCCTCTCATCCATCTGGACTGATGTAGTCACTCTTTCCGACCCTCTCCAGACGGCTGTTTTCCAGTGACTAACTTCCCTGTACACTGCTGTCCTGTGACCCTGAACAGGGGAGCGAGATTTAGTCTGACAAGCAGCTTGACTGTTCACTCTTTCCCTATCCCGACCTTCGCTTCTGCATCTCCCTGAGTCACAGCATCATCAGTGCCCGTGAGAGTCACTGTTTACTTTCATAGAGCACATGGACATCTTTCCACACTCGGTGCTCAGCTGCTGTCCTTGCTTGACTAATCCACTTTAATGATCCCTAAGGGAAAATTCAGATGCAGCAACAGCAACATCAAATGTTGTGTACACGTGTACATACATGTGCACGTATAGATAGATAAAGCAAAATAAGGATAATATTTACAGGATTCCTGTGGGTCTTTAAAAAGTCTTAAAACGTCTTAAATTCATTTTGAGCAAATTTAAAGTCATAAAATCTGAAATTGTTTAACACGAGTAAACCTCTTCTTTTCAATGATTCAGTGATTCTCTTCTTTTCAGCAGTCACTACTAACAATCTGTAAAACTTATTTGAAACCCTCATTAAGAAGTTATGCTCAGTTTTTAATCAAAATGCGGTTTCTTGTAGTACTTGATTCAAAAGAATCAGTTCAGGAAACATTCAAAAATATTTAGGAAGGAATGTATGTAATTTTCTGGTTATTATTGGGATTTTGGTTACACAGTAAACTATATCTGGCATTTAATACAATTGTTAACACTTGTGTTCTGGGCCACCCCTTCACAGGAAGGAAATACTAAGCACTTCATTTAACACATTGGTTGCGTTCCACTCCACTTTTAGACACGCACTCGTGAACTTCCTTATGCACTTGAAGTGTGTTCCACTTCGTGAAGTGGACGAGGGAAGTTTATATGGACAGACCCTCAACCCCTCGATTTTGACTGAGGGAATGATTCTGGTTCATATGCACACTTCAGGCCGCTCCATAGACCAAAATACAACACGATTATGACGTCATCGCAGATCGCGTTTAATTTATCCCCACCCCAAACAACTCTAATATATAAATGATTTTTTAAACATTTATAACAGCCCAAGCATACCTAAATACATATATAGAATGCTGCACCAAACAAATTTGTAAGGGGAAAAATATAAACAATAAACCAACTCCGTAGCAAATTCTAAGTGATCAAGGGCTTAGGAAGTTCTGATTCAGCCCATTGCAAGGGTTCCGCCCACTTATCAGTGGTTCCCCCAGAAGTGTGCACTCATGCAATGTAATCAATGACGTACATCCGAGTAAGTGAAGGGCATAAAATATGGACTGGAACACAGCAATTGAGTATATAGACTTCACGAGTATTGGCACAAAATTCTGTTTCTTTTAAGCACATCGTTTTCATATCAGCAAATTCCAGTACTGATCAACATCTAATTTGTGTTGATGTATTAGTGCATAAACCAATTTCAGTACATATGCATATATGTTTGAATAAAATCTGGGATTCATGGTTTATTTTGGAATTGTATGAGTTGTAATGAGTTGTAAATGTAAAATCTTAAAAAAGGTGATAAGTCTCAAATTTGTTTTTAAAACCTATGCAGAAATCCTGTATTCTCTTCAGTGAGAGGAAGCAGGTTTAAGACAGACATTTTCTTTTAGCTTGTTCATTTCGATCTGAACTGAGTCAAGTGCTCCTAGAAACTGCATTATAGGTAAACATTGGGTTGAAAGTTGTTTATTGCTGGTTTCAAATAGGTTTTAAAAGTTTCATTATTGGCGATTAGTGAGTTCTAAGTGATTGACAGATGCTTTGTGAATCATTTTGATCAAATCATTGAAAATAACTGGTTCAAAAGTCTGCTGAACTGTCAGTGGTTGTGGTTTTCGGGCGCTCTCTGGCTGAACTCAAGGACCCAGCAAGGACACACGGATCAGCCGTTGTGTTCTCCTCCCCAGTGGTGTTTTGGGCTTTTGGCTGTGACTCTGTGGAATTGGCTCCCCAAAGGCCGTTTACCGCTTGAATGTTGTTTGTTTCCCTATCCTCATGACAGCTGTATGAGGTCTCGTGGGGTCTCAGTCCAGCCTGCCTTTGGGGATGCAAAATGAATGTAACACGTTGTAACAAAAGGACGATTAAGTGTTTCAGTTAAGACATCATGACTCATGTAATGTAATTCCCTAATGAAATGCATCATCCATCACCAAAACATGATGCAATGGTTCAGTAAAAATTTTTGCACCTTTACATTGGTCAAATACCTCAGTTTGAAATATATTATTGCTGCTTTGAGGCTTTTAACGTGATACAACTGTGGACACACCAGGGTACTGTGCTGAACTATTACAGTTTGTGAATTGTTTAATTTGTGTGTCTAATTCTCATTCTGTTTTCAGTGGGCGACCTTAAGAATGGAGCGAGGAGCTAAGGAGAAGAATCAGCATCTCTACAAACCCTACAGCAATGGTGAAACACTAAAAAGATGATTACCACCGACATCATATCTTCAACATTATCATAACCCTGCTTTTTTTTTCCCCTTCAGGGATTATTGCTAAAGAACCAGTGTCCCTCGAGCAGGAGATCCAGGAAATGAGGCGTGGCGGTGCGGAACCTGAGTTTGATATGTCTGACATCTTCTATTTCTGCCGGCGAGGTGTGGAGAGCATCGTCGATGACGAGGTGACCAAGCGCTTCACGGCGGAGGAGCTGGAGTCCTGGAACCTGCTGACCCGAAGCAACTACAACTTCCACAACATCAGCACCAGGCTCACAGCGCTCTGGGGAGTGGGGGTGCTCATCCGATATGGGTTTCTACTGCCACTCAGGTGAGAGGAAGATCTATGGATGCTGCATGAATCCTTTGTGGATGGATATGTTTAGTGATAGTAGTGGTTTTTTAATTTGGTAATCACTTTAAAGGAGTTGAACTGGCTCTCATATTCCTGTTCGTTCTTAAAAACATACTAGCAGAAAGATCAGCTTTAAGACTGGATTACTTGACACAACTTTTGCACACGATTTTCCCTGGTTGGAGCCTGTCTGCCGATTTTAGAGTTGTGTGGTATATGTGATCCTGGACCACAAAACCAGTCATAAGGGTCAGGTTTTTTTTTAAAAATTGAGATTTATACATCATCTGAAAGCTGAATAAATAAGCTTTCCATTGGAGAGCATGTATGGTTTGTTAGGATAGGACAATATTTGGCTGAGACGCAACTATTTGGAAATCTATTAAATCTGGAATCTGAGGGTGCAAAAAAAAAAACATTGATAAAATCGCCTTTAAAGTTGTCCAAATGAAGTTCATAGTAATGCATATTGCTAATCAAAAATTAAGTTTTGATATATTTACGTGTAGGAAATTTACAAAATATCTTCATGGAACATGATCTTTACTTAATACCCTAATGATTTTTGGTATAAAAGAAAAATCAATCATTTTGACCCATGCAATGTATTGTTGGCTGTTTAATAATATCTCTATATTTTCTGGGATTTTATCTATTATGCCCAGTTTTTCTCTGTAACTGTTTACAAATTCAGCAAGTATATAACGGCTAGTGTTCTGGATTAAAATGAATGCAGTGTATTTCAGTGAGAAATAGCTGAAGTTCTATGTGGCCCAATTCCAAACCTTAAAAACTGACGTGGGTCAGCGGTTTTAAACTGTCAGCAATTTTAAACCATCAGCAGCTTTAAGGCTTTCAGGTGCCAAATGCTAAGTGCTCAAGGTTAAACGGACACCTTATATTTTTATTCAAAAGAACTATGCTGAAAAAATCACCTGAGTCACCTGAGGCTATTCGTAGTCTTAACTAGCCCAGGATGTGTACTCTAATGCAGACACAATGTTTGTGCTGTGATTATGCTAAGCAGTGTCATTATTAGATTTTGCTTTTAAAATTTGCTGTGTTGCTCTTAACAGGGTCACGCTTGCTTTCACCGGTGTCGGCCTTCTTGTGGTTCTGACGTCAATCGTTGGCCTGTTTCCAAATGGAAGGTATGTCTTGGTAGACTTCTGCAGGTTTAACACCTGAAGCTGTTGATGCTGAAAATTCAGCTTTACGTCACAGGAATAAATTCATCTCTTTTGACATGTAAATGTGTATATTGACACTGATTTCTCTAATGGGCAGAATGAAGAATTATCTCAGTGACAAGGTTCATCTGATGTGTTACCGGATCTGTGTGAGAGCCCTCACAGCCATCATCACCTACCATGACAGGTACTGACACATAAACACTACCATATGCCAATATTAAACACAATTAAAAATCTCTATGCCTGGTTTTACGTTCCATATTTCTTAGTATCCACTTAACTTTTTTTCTTAAAGTGAGAATAAACCCAAAAACGGAGGAATCTGTGTGGCCAATCACACCTCACCTATCGACGTCATCATTCTGGCCAGTGATGGATGTTACGCTATGGTAGTGTGATGTTGGTGTTGATGATTTAGGTTCAGTGTTGATATTGAATGCGATAGATGCATTAACTCTGTCTCTCTGTGTGGATCAGGTGGGTCAGGTCCATGGTGGTCTGATGGGGGTCATTCAGAGGGCAATGGTGAAGGCCTGTCCTCACATCTGGTTCGAGAGGTCTGAAGTGAAGGACCGACACCTAGTGGCCAAACGGTAACATTGCATTTCCCTCACATATACAGTATTCAACTCCTCCAAGATGAACTTTTAGTTATGATTTGAACGTTTCTGTTTGTCACAATCAAACTGATTTTATTTTTTAGATTAAGTGACCATGTTGCAGACACAAGCAAACTGCCAATCCTCATATTCCCTGAGGGTGAGTGTTAAAACTCCTGCTTATATTACCATTTCGTACTGAAGTATATGAATATATGTGGAATAAATCCACTGTTTTGTCATTTCTAAAGGAACTTGTATTAACAACACTTCAGTCATGATGTTCAAGAAGGGAAGCTTTGAGATCAGCTGCACTGTTTACCCTGTGGCTATAAAGGTTAGAACAACCTAATTTTTCTGTTATGTGCTGGCTTTGTTGTTTATAAAGTGTTTTAAATTCCTCTGGCTGTTATTTTGGCAGTATGACCCTCGTTTTGGTGACGCGTTCTGGAACAGCAGCAAGTTTGGGATGGTGAACTACCTGCTGCACATGATGAGCAGTTGGGCCATTGTGTGTAGCGTCTGGTACCTTCCACCAATGAGCCGCATGGTGAGTGGTGAAGCGTCGAAAGAGACATATGTATCACTATTTATACACACTGCTCTTCAAAAGGGTCAGAAAGATTTTTTAAGAAATCTATACTTTTATTGAGCAAGGACGCATTAAATTGATCAAAAGTGACAGTAAAGACATTTATAATGTAACGATTTCTATTTCAAATAATAGCTGTTCTTTTGAACTTTCTGTTAATCCAAGAAACATGAAAAAATACATCCACAAAAATATTTAACAGCACAGCTGTTTTCATCATTGGGAAAAAGAAGCAATATTTCTTGAGCAGCTAGCAAATCAGCATATTAGAATGGTTTATGAAAGATCATTAGACAATGAAGACTGGAGTAATGATGCTGAAAATTCAGCTTTGATGATAAGAATAAATAGTATTTTAAAATATACTAAAAAACACAACGTTTATTTTGGATTGTAATAATATTTCATAATTATTGGGGCAGTCATTCAGTGGGGCAGTTGTGGCCTAATGGATAGAGTAGGGCTTGTAACCCAAGGTTGAGGGTTCGAGTCTCAGGTCTGGCAGGGATTGTAGGTGGGGGGAGTGAATGTTCAGCGCTCACTTCACCCTCAGTACCACGACTGAGGTGAGACCCTTGAGCAAGGCACCGAACCCCCAACAGTAAATGGCTGCCCACTGCTCCGGGTGTTTGTTCACGGTGTGTGTGTGTGTGTGTGTGTGTGTGTGTGTGTGTTTGTTTGTTCACTACTCACTGCTGTGTGTGTGCACTTGGATGGGTTAAATGCAGAGCACAAATTCAGAGTATGGGTCACCATACTTGGCCACACGTCATGTCCTTTCCTTTCCTTCCTTTCCCAGTTTTAGCGTTTTTACTGTATTTTTGATCAAATAAATGCAGCCTTGCTGAGCTTCTTTCAAAAACATTTAAGATCTTATAACCCCAAACTTGTGAACAGTTTTTGGTCACTTGGGCCCAAACTTTTTGGTCACTCATTCACTATATTTAGATGAGTTTTAAATTCATATTTTTACAGGAGGGGGAGGATGCTGTACAATTTGCCAATAGGGTCAAAGCGGCCATCGCTAGAAAGGGAGGACTGGCAGACTTGTTATGGTGAGTTCCCGTATTAAAGAGTGTCAAACACACAAGTGACTAAAAAGAATGTGCATTGACATTTTGAAATGAAATGAAGCTCAAAGCTTTTGTGTTTTGCATGTTCACAGGGATGGTGGTTTAAAACGAGGGAAAGTCAAAGAAGTTTTCAAAGAGGAGCAGCAGAAACTTTACAGCAAAGTTTTAGTGGGCAGCAGCGAAGACCGCAGTCGCTCTTGAAGAGATGCAGCTGTCTGCTTGACTTTACACATGCTGCTCAGTGCTCACAGCGAGAGCCTGGACCCTCAGCGGATGCAGTGCGGCCCTAGATTGGCCCCTTCCTGAACCTGCTCAGACTGAACTGTAGAACTGAACTGATGAAGTCATTGTGAGTTGGTGGGAAACTGTGTTGCCAGACCCTCGGCTCACCGCTGCGCCTCAGGAGCTTTTGCATCATTGCACGGAAGTGTCTGTGGCATTCAATTCCTGGGCTGACTATGATTTCAGTTTGGAGTGAGAGATACACATGGCATACTTGAGTGAATTTTTTTCCTTCACAGTCTGTTACGGTTTTGAATATTTGTGCTGTTACTATAATGCATGATGTCCCAGGAGAAGAATGAGTGGAAGAGTTTGAAGTGATTTATTTAAGCTTGTAAAAAAAAAAAAAATCGGAGGAAAAGTTGAAAGGATGGTGTGCGTCGAACTTTAGTGTTGGTAGAACCATGAAAAACAATATCTGTTACGTGTTTAGCTGCTCAGCATTCATCTCCTCATGGCAGCCTCTCTAGTGTGCTGATGTTCTTTTTTTAATAAAATGTTTTTTTAAACATTGTGAGTTAATTTCTACTTTTTAATTAGTACATTCAAACTATCAAGCTTATAAAAATGTAATTACTTTATCTCAGTTTAGATTTATGTATTTTTTTTTTATCATTTCTCAGAATTGCAGGTTATTATCTTGCAATTCTGCCTTTTTTGTGATAATTGTGAGAGAAAATCGCAATTTTGAAGAAAAAAAGTCAGAATTGTGATTTACATTGCAATTAACTTATTTTTTAACTTTAACTTATTTTTTACAAAAAATGCTATGTAATAAAAAATAGCCACATTTTTAAAAAGTTGTATCACTTAACTTGTGCGATGCATTTTTATAAAGCGTTACCGTGACAAGCACGAAACGTTACAAAAGATTTGAAACATAATGGTTGGTTACTTAATTGTTTACTTAAAAACAGGAGATGGAAAACGCTTTCTATGTGAACGGCTCTCTATAATATCGTGATAAATATTGACGATAATTAGCCTACATTTTATCCATGTACTGTCCGATACAGCGAACTGCTATGTTTACTAGTCGAAAGCGTTACGTACTTCCAAGCGTACGTTTAGCACACTTTACTGACTTCTAAATTTGTGTGGTTATTGAAAAGTTATAATACCAATGTCGTAACTTAATCTTAAAGTATTTTACGACCTCCTCGCCTTAATTAGCACATCAAAACCCCCATTATTGGTTATTTCCAGTTTACAGAAGGCATTTTATTTTTGTACTACTTTTTAAATGTATCTCTGCTGCTTGATGGTGCAATCAGCTGAGAACATCATGTGCAGATGTTTAAGGGTGGTGCTGACTCCACACAGAGCCTCCATATCTCTAAGCTACAGAAGAACTTTAAAAATACACCATAAACACGGCTGACCCCTGTAGTCTTACTGGCACAGGCCAGAGTAAACAAACCAGTTTTGTTGTTCTGAAAGGGCATTTATTTAAATTGAAAGCTTGTGGCAGACAGATGACATTTCGACTGAATTTGACAGGTCCACCTCCATGGGGGTTTCGTATCTGTGGAGGAAGAGACTTCAAGATGACCCTGACTGTCTCAAAGGTGAGTTGAAGATATCTAGCCCACATTTTCTTGTGAACAAAATATTGAAAGTGTTCAGCATAAGATGCCTTTGATTTCTGGTGTGTTAAGGAGCTGTGAATGTTTTGTCAGGTTCATGAAGATAGCCGGGCAGGTGATGCTGGGCTGCAGGTGGGGGACGTTATATTGGAGATTAATGGTCAGGATACTGGAGCCATGTTGAATATGGAGGCTCGGAACAAAATTAAGACATCTGAACATCAGCTGTGGCTTCTAATTGAAAGGTGGTACAATTAAAAACTGACTTTGCTTTGGCAGAATTACATGTGGTTTCATAACTAAATGAAACTACATTCTTTACAGGTTTACCACGTTAAGGCATATTTCACCCCTAAATTACCCTAAAGACAAGCATATTTTAGGGACCAGGGGCTTGTTTTTTAAAAGCTTATTTTCACAAGAACATTTTCTCACAAAAACTAATTAAAATAATCTAAAATTACTCTCCTTACTGTAATGCAGAAAAAAATCGTTAAACTATATATAAATTTTATGTATTATTTCATTAAAAACCCATTGGAATTTAAAAATTTATATTTTGTATTCATTTAAAAATTACAATCAGCATTGAGAATAAAGAAAATTCTTCTATGAATGTTCAAAACGTTTTTTCCAAATTGATTTTAAAATGTTTTTCTTGGTTATGCAAAATCGTTATGGGAACATTTCATTTTAAATGTTCTGTGAACAATCTGAAACGTAGTAACTATTTAAAATTGTTAAACAAATGTCCAACTAAAATGTCAAGAAAAAGCGTTAAATAGCAATAAATAATGTGTGTAAATAACATTTTGAGAATATTAAAACCAGATAACTTTGAATGAACATTCTATGAATATTTATATTAAAATATGTTAATATAAGATATATTAGTGCTGTCAAACGATTAATCGCAATTAATCGTTTGACAGCACTAATATATCTTATATTTTATGTTCCCAATAACGATTTAAGAAAAATAAAGTTTAGATTTTAAATATATTTATATATAATATAAATTATATGAATATAAATATATACATGTAAATATTTTCTAAATTTATACTGTATGTGTGTGTGTACTGTGTATATTTATTATGTATATATAAATACACATGTATATATAAATACACACACATACAGTATATATATATATATATATATATATACACAGTACATACACATATACTGTATTATGTAAACAAAAACTTATTTTGGATGCGATTAATCGTTTGACAGCACTAATATATATTTTAGTTTTTGTTTTTTGAGGTGAAAAAGTGAATGTCTGCAAACACTGGTGTGTGATGCTTTTTCACTAAAACCCAGAATAACCTAGTTTCTTCTTATCTTACAGACCTGCAAAAACAGACGTCATGCAGCGCTGCGGTGATCCAACACTTCCTGTTAATTCAGTTAGTTATTCACACAGTAACTGACCAGCTCTTTGTGAACATAACGTTAATGTTAAATGTCGCTACAGGGAAGGCCCATTCAGCTTGTTTGAATAAAACTAGTGAGAACCATCCTGTTTTGTTTATTGAAACTTCCTGCTGTTCTCCTTCAACCCAGGAGCCCTCAGTCCGGCCAAAACAAACCCATGAGTCAGGACAGGGCCAGTCCAAGAGGTCAGTGCACCAGAACCATACTGAGATGTCTTCAAACAACATCAGACGTGTTTCTCATTGTTCATGTGTTCAGCAGCTCTCAAAGCTTCAGAGCCCCACTGGAGAGAAACTACAGTCCAGAGCAGCTGAAGCAACATGATAAGGTGGGAGCATGCAAGTACTTGTTTTACATTGTAGTAATGTTTGGCTTGAATTCAAGTTTGTACGTTTATTTTAATAGCATAAAACAGACAAAACCTAATGTTCAAGTCTTTTGAAGGCTTTGCTGCCATCTTGTGGTCCAGTAACAAACCAAGCCTATTCTGAAGAAATCATTTTTAATCCCTTATTTTACTGGCAGTGTTATTTAATTATCAATGATGTACTATTATAGTTTTTTTTTTTTTTTTTTTACATATATAGATATTATTTTTCCATTTTCTCTTTTCATTTTCATTTCAGTGAAAATGAAAAGTGTTAATTATTTAGTTTTAATTACTCTGAGAAATGTTGCCTTGGAAAGTAGCTAAAAAAGTTTTTTTTTATTTCAGTTAATGTTTTTTTTTTTTTTTTCATGTTTTTTTTTTTTTAACCCTGTTTATTGGTTTCAGGAGTCCACCGCAGGACATAACTCTGCATCTGAGTGTGTCCAAACAGTGTCATATGAATCGCACACTACCAAGAAAAAGTAATAACAATATCATGTTTACATTATATGCATACAATTTTAAAATATCCATACTTTGTAGTAGTTCACATACTATTTTTTTTCTAAATGGCATGATAAAATGTAATTTAAAAGAGCATCATTACTCCAGTCTTCAGTGTCACATGATCCTTCATAAATCATTCTAATATGCTGATTTGATGCTGAAGAAACATTTCTGACCATTATGAATGTTACAGTTAATATTTAATATTTTCTATTCTAGTTTTATATTCACAGTTAATATTTTTGTGGAAATCTTGATACATTTTTTTTCAGGATACAAAGAGCAGCATTTATTTGAAATAGAAATGTTTTGTAACATTATAAATGTTCATTGGTTTAATGCTTCTTTGCTGAATAAAATGATTAATTTCTTCCAAGCATAGCCCATGTCATTTTGTCCCATACCTGTTGAACTCACATTTTTGTTTGACTCTTTTCTAAGGGTGAGCTTTAATTATCCAGTATGGAGTTACGGGCCTGTTGACCCTGAAGAGCTGATGAGAATCAAGAGAAGGCAAGTTCAACCTCAGCAGCCCAGACAGTCCAACACTTTCAGAATACTACAGGAGGGACTGGAGCGTGAGTGTTTCATTTCACTGCATTTCTTGCATTCAAACCTCTTGAACAAAGCATAACGATGCCCCATGTAACACAAACGCACATGAATTGAACAGGAACATCACTGCCATCTGGAGCGGTCCAGCGGAGTCAAAGGTTTCGCACTTGTGAGAGATGTGGTTACATCATTGTGTAAGAACCTTTTAATTAAGTGATAGCGTTTTGATATTTTGTCAATTTTTTTTTAGTGTGTTTTAAGTATTCAAATACTTTATTTGGGCAATTCATGTCAGGAATTCATGAAGATCACACACGTTTAGTTCAGTTGTCTGTGTGTCCTGCTGCAGAACTCAGGTGGTGAAGATCAGAGAGAGACGCTACAGACACATGGAGTGCTATACGTGCAGGGACTGTGGTTTCAGTCTCATGGAGCGAGGACATTTCTGTGTGGATGAGGAGCTGTACTGTGGGAAACACGCTCAGCAGAGATGCCAGACAGCCGATGGCCTTCACTCACCCCTCACTCCCTAAAAACACTGCTGAGGAGCACTTGAATTCAGTGCCATGGGTTAGTATGCTCATTTGTTTTAATATGTTTTCAGCTGTTTTATTTTACCATTATTGAGCTATTATAGTTCTTATTAATATTTTGAATCAGTTTTTTATTTTTATATTTTCCATTTTCATTTTAAAGTTTTATTAATTGTATCGTGTGTTTTTGTCATTTTAGTAATTGTTTCATTTTTAAGTATTCTATATCTATACAGTTTGTTTTATTTATTTTTTAAAAATTAAATATGTGACCCTGGACCACAAAACCAGTCTTAAGTCGCTGGGGTATATTTGTAGCAATAGCCAAAAATACACTGTATGGGTCAAAATTATCGAAACAAATTTTATGCCAAAAATCATTAGGATATTAAGTAAAGATCATGTTCCATGAAGATATTTAGTAAATTTCTTACCATAAATGTATCAAAACTTCATTTTTGATTAGTAATATGCATTGCTAAGAACTTCATTTGGACAACTTTAAAGGTTATTTTCTCAATATTTTTGATTTTTTTGCACCCTCAGATTCCAGATTTTCAAATAGTTGTATCTCAGCCAAATATTATCCTATCCTAACAAACCATACATCAATGGAAAGCTTATTTATTCAGCTTTCAGATGATGTATAAATCTCAATTTTGAAAAATTGACACTTAAGACTGGTTTTGTGGTCCATGGTCACATATCAGTTTTACTTAAACTAAATGAATATGAGATATTTGCCTTGCCAGCTAACTGTAATATTTATGTTAAATTTATTTCAGGTAACAAAACTGTTTGTTTATATACCAATAATACTGGTTTTCAGTTAGAGTGTTTCATAGACCATGCTCATAATTTTTAATTATGCTGTTCCAAAATTTTGGAGTGGCAAACATATTAAATTCACCTAAAAAATCTGCCTTATTTTATTCCATGGAACACAAAAGGAGACATTATCTCTCTAATCAATGAAAGTGGATGGTAACCAGGATTATCAAGCTCCAAAAAGGACAAAGAAGCACCGTGAAAGCATCATAAACAGTCTTGAAATCTTCTGAAGCCGTACAATAGATTTGTGTGAGGAACACACTGAAATTGAAGTCATATTCAATACAAATCAAGCATTAAAGGGATAGTTCACCCAAAAAACTAAAACTCTGTCATCATTTACTCAACCTCATGTCGTTTCGAAACTGCATGTGACTTCTTTCTTCTATAGAACACATATGATGATATTTTGAAGAATGTTGTTGGTTACTAAACACTTTTGGTTCCCATTGACTTCCATTTAATTTTTTATCCATACTATGGAAGTCAATGGGACCCGAAACTGTTTGGTTACCAACATCCTTTAAAATATCTTCTGCAGAAGAAAGTCATACAGGTTTGGAGCAATATGAGTGTGAGTAAATAATAACAGAATTTAGATTTTTGGCTAAATTATTTCTTTGTTGCATATGTTCTTAGTCCTCTCTAGAGGGCACTATTTTCTCATGTTTCACTATTGCATTACAATAATTAAAAACCTGCAGTGTGTGACTGAGCTGTGGCTGAATGATGAACTTATGCATTCAGTAAATGTCTGGCATCATTGTGAAAGAGATGACATCATCAGAATGCATCCCCAGCTATAACATAGAAAAAAAAGAGTGTGGCATTACATGAATTCACCTCAGTATAGCCTGCAGTCTGACCTAATTGTATTATGTAAAGGAATACAGTAAAAGAGAGTTGTTTGAGGGACGTGCCCTGTTGACTTCCACTCCCCGTGCAGAACTATGAAGGCCCTGAATGACGGGTTTCAGGAACAATACAAACACACATTATCCTCACCAAGGAACATGCTGTTTGTTCACGTCATGTTTATTATTAAAACCCTAAATGACAATGGAGATTCATTAGTAATGAATGATGGTGACTTGGTGGTTTGTTTACCTAACTGTGGAAAAACAACATATTAATGTATTATGAAACAAGCTAAATTTATATAGCACATTATACCATAAAGATTCAAATGAGCTTCATATAAACAGCGAAATAAGTATTAATGTTGAAAAATTCATCAAATGACTTTAGATTTAGCTGTAAATGCTTATTTCTGTGGTTTGCTACATATGAGAGTGAGGAATGTTTTATATGCTGAAATGCCATTACAGTCTTTTTTGTTTAAACTCTTTTGCAATAAAAAGACAACTGTGTATTCCCCTTTTTTTGCGAACAATGAGAACTGGTCACTGCCGGCGTGACAGTTCAGTATAATTGTAGCTTTGTGTCAGAGCTCTACAGTTCTCTAATGTCTAAATTTAGTCATGAGACATTTTAATTACACACCTCTGTTAAATTGTCATAACTGAAAGGAACATCATAGAATTATTATTATAATCATCATTATAAAGCAAATACAAAAGTTGCTATACCCTTAGTGTGTGAGTGTTTCATAAAACATTTATGGGTCTTAAACACAGGAATGAGTAATCTGTGCGGGATGTTAATATGCATTTATTTATGTATTTACTTATGCTCACAACAAGATATTAGTCAGCAGCATTAGTCAGGGTGTAATTTTGGCCTATAAATATATATATATATATATATAAAACTGAATTTTTACAGCATTTGTTATGCAAAGATTGTTTCCAGGCACTGCGTTAATCTTTAGCTCTACGTTGCGTCACGCCAGGCCACGCCCACACGCCATTGCTCAGGACTGTGGGCGTGGCTTTAGAGTGACGCTCACTTGTTGCTTCACTGGGTTAAGTGAAACTTTTCCAGCGAAACATTAACGGACCTTTGACTTATTGAAACTTCTCGTTGGGCAGGACAGCTCGGGCGTCCTGCTGACTTTTCAGTCCCAACTGAAACGAGTTGGGTTTTGACAGAAATGTCTCTGGCAGAGCAAAGCCAGCAGTGGTTTCCCACCAGCGTCCAGGTAACGGTGCTCCAGGCGAGGGGTTTGCGGAGCAAGGGGAAGAATGGCACCAACGACGCGTACGCCATCATGCAGGTGGCCAAGGATAAATTCTCCACCTCGGTGGCGGAGAAAAGCGTCGCGCCGGTGTGGAAAGAGGAGGCCGCGTTCGACCTGCCGCTTTTTCACCCCAGTAACGCGGAGCGCTGCACCCTACAGGTGTGTGTGATGCACCGGGCTCTGGTGGGACCTGATAAAACGCTCGGACAGGCGACCATCAACCTCCTGGAACTCCAAGACAATAAATCCCGTAACAAAACTGAGTGAGTCAACATTATAGGCTATTATATGCTTCATATTTATATACAACAGTTAGTTCTGGTCCTCATATTGGCAAAATTATATACTGTATATAATATAAATTTTACCTTATATTTTAATATATTTGGCAAAACATGAAGGCCTTTCTCAAGTGCATCTGACGTTTCTCAGCTTCTTATTAGTGTTTGGACACTTCAACAAGGATACTTCTGTGCTGAAAGATGGCATCAAAGCTTCCTTATGTGGAAATTATGAGCTGAGCTTTGAATGTTCTTGGACTTGGTCATGGTAGACCGAAAGGAACAGGGAGGGATTTCTTTTGCTCAACCAGAGACGTCACAGACCTCCACAAATGACTCAGAATTCTGTCTTTTTATGTTTACAGAAGACGGTTTCTTAAGGATCAGAATCATTCCTAAATGGAATCTAATGGAATGTGGAGACAATTCCTCTTTTCCTCCATCATAATTTAATGAAATTCCATTAGCATTCCTTTGGAATGTTTGTTAAAGGTCAGTGCAAATCTGTTTGACTGGATCTGGTGGTTATTCCATCTCTCTGTAATCCAGGGCCGCTCGGCGTACATTATGCACAGACTTCATGAATAAATTAGTTTAGCTCTAGACATCATTGTAACATCAGTCACGGCAAGCAAAGTTTCGGACTGACATTTACAGAGCAGCGCACAAATCCATCACAGCATTCTGACCTTGGATTTGAAGAGCTTGGTTTAAAGAGCTTGTGTTTCTTCACCTGCTCTCTGAATGACTTCCATTGTTTTCTTGTAAATGCTCAAAGCCTTTGATTAGAACCTGCCTGGTCATTTTCATTACGAGACCTAATTCAATCTCATGCACAAAGGCAGCCAGCGCTCATCTGGCCTTCTGCCGAATAATTGTTTTGCTCTGTAAGTTCAGCTGACGTTTGAGTCAGAATGCAAGCTGGTTTCTAATTAACTAGGCCACTAGAGCTCAGTTCCTGGGTCTTTTTTGGGTCTGAATGAGACATTTCCTGTTGTGAAGTGTTAGAGCTTGTCATGCTAAGTAAGTCATATCTTGTCGTGTACCCGTGTGGGCTGCTGTTGCCCCAGGTCAGAGGAACCGGAAACTCACTCAGGTCTCTCTAAGTAAGCCGACTCTCATATGAAACTGGACCTCGGCATTTCTTGTAAACTGATCTGCAGTTCTGATGGTGATTTTGAAGTTTGATCTCGCAGGGTGTGTGTATAAAATTGACAGTCTTGTGGTTGACATCAACAGGGTGTTATCTCTGGAAAACATCGCTTTATTTTGTCACTCTTTTTATGTTAGAACAACTTGATCATTTGAATATTCCGGGTTCATTGCAAGTTGAGCTTCCACTTTCAACGTGTCCTCCTTCTTTAATTAAAAAACAAAAAACAAATCAAGGTTATGATGAAGCTCTTACAGTACAAGTGAATGGGCCAATATTTGGGTAAATTTAGGTTGCCACCATTCACTTTTATTGTAAGTGTAACCTATATTAGTGTTGTTGTTTTTTTAAGAAATAAGAAATAGTTTTATTTTATTTTTTTGTGGAAACATCGATTAAGCACAGCTTCTGTTGAACCCAGAATATTGTTTTAATTTCCATGGAGTTGATTCATTCTTTCTGCCTACATGAATCAGAAGACTTTAATTACTTCCTATTCTTCTCATTGTTGTCAATTTCACTGATCTTCAAATCAGTATTTTCTAATCTGCTGTTCCCAGAACTAGTTCCTGGTTTTTCTTTTATTGTAACCTATTAAAATCATAATTTATTTAAAAAGAAAGAGTGTTACTTATAAAACTTGTTATTAATAATACTTGGTGTTACACAGTTACTTACTGTTCAAAAGTTCTGGGACACAGTGAGATTTATTTATTTATTTTTGAAAGAAATTCATACTTTTATTAAGCAAAAGTGCATTAAATTAATCAAAAATGACTGTAAAGACATAAAAAAATCTTTCTCTATTCATCAAAGGATCCTGAAAAAAAATGTAATGGAAATATTGCTACGCACAACAGTTCTCAACATTGGTAGTAATAATAAATATTTCTTGAGCAGTAAATCAGCATATTAGAATGATTTCTGAAGGAACATGTGACACTGAAGACTGCAGTAATGATGCTGAAAATTCAGCTTTTCCATCACAGGGATAAATTACATTTTAAAATATATTTAAATAGAAAACAGTTATTATAAATTGTAATAGTGTTTCAAAATATTGCTGTTTTTACCGTATTTTTGATCAAATAAATGCAGCCTTGTTGAACATAAGAGACTCCTTTCAAAGACATAAAAATTCTTAAAGATCTCAAACTTTTGAACAGTATAGTGTCTGCATTTTAACAACCCTCAGTATCTGAAAATTACATTTTGTCATGTAATTCACACCCCTTTGTGCACATTTGTTCGCACACTCAAATTTCCTCTGTTATATTGTGCAGCCATTTAAACGAAGCAGTATTTTAGAGAAGGTTAAATATCTAACATCCCTTTTTCTGGCTTCTGATTGTTCTGTTTGTGCCCCAGTTCTCTCTCAGGCTTTGACATACGTCACATGCGCTGCCTGATAACTCATTTTCTGTTAGCGTGGCATAAAGTCAAGGCTTGTCAACTGCTTCAGACTTCAAAGTCAAGAAAACACTTGGTTTTCTCTTTCAGTCACACATATAGAGGATATGCTTAAAATATGCTAAATGCCTCATGCTAATACAGAAGGCATCATCCGTTTCTTTCGGTGTGACCTCATGTGCTGACACTTTATACACGGTAACTCTTTCCTGATTCGAGGCAGAATGGGAGCACGTCACCTGTCTGCTCCGACTGTCACCTAACAAAGTTTAGTTTGTTGTTTGCAGATGGTTTTCTTAATACAAAACCTGTAATATTACAGGGAGAAATAGTGTTAAATTCAATGTCTTTTACCTCAAGATCATGCAAACTTGGATATTGATTCCATCATATTATCAAAACAAATATTTTGGCAGTTGGAAGTATCAACAAAAACCCATGTTATGTCACACACATCCAATTGTCTGCGCTTCATGCATAGTTAATTGAATATTTTACAACAAGTAAAGTGAAACTCTATATAGTTGTGCTTAGGCAAGGTTCCTGCGCTGCTGTGTGTGATAAAACAGTCCTGTCACATAACGCTCTTATCAGTGCGCTGGCACATGCAGGAAGTCAAGCTGCTGAGAGACACACTGGAACAATGGACCATCCAGTGCTGATTCATCTGATGCTGCCTTCACTTCCTGTCAGGGCACAGCTGTTATTGAGGATCTTTCAGGGTGAGACAGAAGAGTTTGTCAAGAACTTTGCTTATTAAAGTCTTTTATTATCTTACCCAACACTTTCCAAAATAGGGCCTGAAAGTCATTTTTCCCTCCTTCAACAAATGGTCAATGAATGGAGGAGTTTAAGCAGAAAGTTTGAAGTCTCAGCCATATAAACAATCAATTATATTCCGTCCTTGATGTAGGAACAGTCAACATCATGTCACAAAACCAAGAAAAAACATTTTCATTTTCATAAACATTAAAGGGTTACTCCACCCCAAAATTAAAATTTTGTCATTAATCACTTACCCCCATGTCATTCCAAACCCATAAAAGCTTAATTCGTCTTTGGAACACAATTTAAGGATGCTTTCACACCTGTAGATCGATTGCTTTGTTCCGAAACGGGGGTTTAAAATAATTACAATGTTGCTTTTTACTTTGTACTTTTTTACTAATGTAGCTTTTTGCTTTTTTTGCTTTGTGCGGTTCGCTTTCACACGGCAAAGTCTCTAAACGGACCAAAATTGTTAATACAAGTCACGTGCGAGTAAACTGTCCTTTCATTGGTCAAAGTTCCACGGTTTATTTTCAGGAAATCCGCTCATAGCTGTCATCCATCAGGATGGAACTACAACAGCTTCGAGGGCTTATTATTGGGTTTTTTGTAGCTGTCATTATATAAATTTATAATTTTGAGCGGGAGTCCAGGATTCGTCTGGAAAACATTGTTAAAATGCACCTACTACAAAGAGCAATAAGACGGCATTATAAAATGAAAAGGCGTGCTTTGATTTTGAATGGAGAAGACGTGCTCACCCACAGACATCGTCTACTGCTTTTCACGGAACTTGCGTAATTACCAATTATACACTGTGATATAGCCTGGTTCGTTGGTCCGTTGGATCAGATTGCTTTCTCACTACAACCGAACCCCTCCAGAGTTCGTTTTCAATCGAGCCGAGACCACCTCGTTCAGGCGATCTCGGACTGATTGTTTTGGTGCGGATCCGAGTGCGATTGCCGCGTTCACATATGCCCAAACAAACCGAGCTAAGGGGGGAAACGCACCAGGTTCCGAAACAACGGGCCAGATGTGAAAGCACCCTAAGATATTTTGGATGAAAACCGGGAGGCTTGTGACTGTCCCATTGGCTGCCAAACAGTTTTCACTGTCAAGGCCCAGAAAAGTATGAAAGACAACGTCAGAATAGTCCATCTGCCATCAGTGGTTCAACCGTAACGTTATGAAGCTACGAAAATAATTTTTGTACACAAAACCCCCCAAAATAACGACTTTATTCAACAGTTCGTCTCCTCTGCGTCAGCGTAGCGCCATTTTGGAGAGTATCCACTGAAAACAGCGAAAACAGCGTATCATTGCGGTGCGGCTGACACAGAACAACGTATGCATTTTGCATCCAGCAGATACTTATTTTTTGTGTACTAAAAGTATTCTTGTAGCTTCATACCTTTACGGTTGAACCACTGATGGCAGATGGACTATTCTGACGATGTCTTTCATACTTTTCTGGGCCTTGACAGTGAGAATTGTTTGGCAGTCAATGGAACAGTCACAAACCTCCCGGTTTTCATCCAAAATATCTTTAATTGTGTTCTGAAGATGAACAAAGCTTTTACGGGTTTGGAACGACATGAGGGTAAGTGATTAATGACAAAATTTTCATTTTGGGGTGGAGTATCCCTTCAACCGAAAAAAAAATGAAAATAAAAACTTTGCCAGGGCAGCATTTAGCATGTTTGTTTAGTTTATGTACAAAAATAAACTATATAGAGATATTAAAAAAAAAAAAAAAAATTTTTTTTTACTAAAATTAAAATGAAAAATGAAATTAAAATGACTGAAAATGTTACTAACAGTATATCACAGTATATCTCAATTTTAAGTGAATTTCGTCTTGCTGTAACATCAAATGTAAATATCAGTTCCGTATATTGTTAAAATGATGAATGATTGCGTGGTTTTGTGTAATCAAGAAGGTCAAGTTGTACTACAGACCAAAAACCATCATTTTATGATAGGATGCAGACTTTTAATTTAAAAAAATTAGCTGATTTTTATATTAGGTTAATATTTTGTGTATAATAGGTTTTCAAGCTTGTCTGAAAGGTCTGAGCTCATCTGAAAGCAGGCAACACCCTTTTGCAACTTCCCTCCTGTGATCAGAAGTGTAATGCAACTTCTGTGCAGTTCACAGTCATCTGAGTGACATCACTGCAGAAGCTTCTTGTGTTTGCATCGGTGCATTTCTATGGCTGCGAGGTGTCGTCCGAACATGTCGTGTCAAATGAGCACCTCCCATATGTGCAAAGCCATTTCTCTTGTCATTAGCATTAAGGAAATGTGGTTTAACAGCTTTTGTTTAAGGCCATAATTGTGATCGCTTATGGTTCACTTCTTCCAGGATTTGATTCAGCAACTTTCTGGTTACCAGCCCTTTAACCACTTCTATTTTACACCCTGAAATTCCTGTTTTACACCCTGACTGCAGTTATTCAGACTTGTAGTTTAATGGTTAGTAAAATCTAAAAACTTTGCCATGTCAAATTGGAGATTGTTTGCATATAATTGTTAATTCGGAAATATAATTCAGAAATGTGGTCAAGCGACATATTAAAAGGCTGGTGATTGATTTTTTTTTTTTTTTTTTTTTTTTTTTTTTTTTTTTTACAGAGTATTCAGTATTATATTGTTGGTAATACAAAATTTTCATGGAATTTTACATGCTTTAAAATCATCTAGTTAATATATTGGTGAATATTGTTTATGTTGGTGCATATAAACCATTAGCCAATATTTTTTTTTTTTTAATGTTCATTTAATGCAAAGCAGTGCACAAAACAAGACTTGATGGATGTACTACTGTAGGTCTTTTTTTTTTATTCTTTTCACTTCTGCTTGGCAACATTAATGGTCTATATTGTGATTATGATCTCTCTGGGAAAAAAACAACATCTTTTTAAGCCATTTCAGAGAAAATAAATAAATATTAGAGACAGAAATGAGTTGCTTTTAATTGTACTGTTTATCCCAGCTAGCTAGTTTGTTATTCTCTGACGTAAATATGGGCTGCGTACTGGTGCTAAATGTTACTGAGGCATAGGCGGGCGGCAGTGATCATTCGCTAATAATCCCAGAGTGCGTTGCTATATTTAGCTTCAGACTCATCGCAGTATTATTTAGCAGATAGCCACAAAGTCATTTAAACACACACCCATCATGTTATTTTCTCCGTAGCGTTAGAATTGCATTACTCACTGTGTCCAGTGCACTTACTGTCGTCATAAACACTAAAGTAGCAGCTGCTGTTGAGAAACAAGATGGTTAATGGTTACTGTATTGAGTAGTTCGGAGATGTCAAGCTTCACCAGTTCCCTGTTGACTTTTAAAAGGTTTTAGTGAATTTCCATTTTTTTCCTGACCCTAATCTGCCAATGTGTGTTTTCAGCCCTGAGTGTCAGTATTGTGGCAATCTCAAAATTGCTTTTCTAAGCCACCCACTCCATTCTCAGAGCCATACGCTACTGCAAACATAAGCTTCCATGAAACGAGTCCTGTGCGTAGTTACCGCACCCTTGTGTCCTCATCTTATTCCTCTCTGTTTTTCATGGATCTAAGTTTGTTGTTCCTTACAGGCATGTTAGCTCACCAGCCTAGACATTCATCTCCTACAACATTCAGCCTGGAAAACAACATGAACATCTCTCTTTGTAGCTAAGAAACAGCATGCTCTAGGCTTTAAGTTGTATTTTGGACTTTTAGATTAATAGACCTATTTTATTGATGTCTGAAGGGAAAATGAAGGTTTTTAATTTCTAAAAACACATTATTTTGAGACTTTCCACACAGTGGGTGTTTGTATTAGACCCTGCAGTCTGTGTTCTTCACTAGTGTCCTTGAGAACACAGTGTCTCAGTCATTGAACCTTAATGTGCTGTTCTGGTTTATAGCCGTTGAGGAATGTCAACAATCACATGAACCTATTTACTCGGACTTTGGGATCCCATAGCCTTGTATGCACAACAATCTTGTCATTATGGCAGTTCTGAACAATTTTGTAAAGTGTAGCTATTTCATATCTTACATCTCATGTCTTGCTTCTAGCTTTCTTTTCTTTGATATAGGGAGGTGCTTTGGGAAATGAAAAATGCTTGAAACTAAACATCCTGTGCTATTTGTTTTCATACAGATGGTTCAAATTGATGGGAAAGACAGGGAAGGCTGATAAAGACAGGGGTGAGGTGCTCCTAGACATTCAGTTCATGAAGAACAACATGACGGCCAGCATGTACGACCTCTCTGGACAGGACAAGTCTCGCTCACGGCTTGGCAAGATCAAGGATAAACTGAAAGGGAAAAAGAAAGATGGGATGTCGGATTCTGCTTCTGCCATTGTGCCTTCAGTTGGCCAGGTACTGACTGACAGCGAGGGAGAAGAACCACCTGACGCCACACCCGGAGCCAAAAAGAAGAATAAACTCAAGTCCCTCCTTGCACCCAAGCCGGGTTTGCACCGTAACATTTCCCAGTCCATGTCCACACTTGCCACCCTGCCTGAAAAAGACTCGGCCATCAGTCTGAGCAGATCATCTGGCCTAAATATAGAGTCTCCTGAAGGTACCCACGATACTATTTGTTGCTGTAATATTTTCAGTATTAGGAATGGATGATATGTCTGCTACCATATTGCTACTGCAGGTCAAACAATACAGTATGGTGTTAGCAACACCAAAGTCTTAGGTTTGATTACCAGGGAAATCATGAACTAATAAATGTATGCAAGTCCCTTGCATCTGCCAAATGCAATGTAAATACTGATATCTTCTTATATTAATTATACTGTTTTGCTCTGATTTGGCTGAAGTTGAAATCATATTTATTTACATATTTATTTATTTAAAAATTAAAACAGTAAAATTTTGATCATGACATTAGAGATTATAAACTGATAATTTATCAATTTGATTATTAAAAATTATAATAATTTATTTTTTGTTAGTTTTTAAAGATTCATTTTAAGTAGGATCGTTATAGTAAAGTAAAATCATAAAGAATTGTTATTTGAAATAAAACTTTAACTGAAATAAAATAAAGTATGTGTATGCTAGTTTGCCAAGGCAATATTTCAGATTTTCAGTTTAAAAATGATGACTGAAATAATAATAAATAAAAATTATATAGACATACTTAAAAGAAAAACTAAGAAAAATGACAAAGAATTGTTTAACAAAACAGTTACTACATTACAAAGTTACTAAAAATTTAAATTTAAAATGAAAAAAAAAAAACCCCTCAAAATATAATATCTCGATGCTAAAATAACACAGATTTTAAGTTAGCGTTAGATTAAGACGAAGGTAGTCTAAATGTAAAAACAGGGAAAATGAGCATGATAAATGACTGATAAATTACCAAAAAATAACTCAAATTTCCAGTATAATATATATATACAGATAATATTGTCCACCCATACATAATTAAAACATAAATTAAAAACATAATTAGCAGAAGTTAGGGTCTGCCAAAATTGATAAATTGGTGCAAAATTTCAATAGTGTAGTATTATTGTGATTTTTCCTCTTCTTTTTTTTTTTTTTTTTTTTATCTTCAAAGGCAAAAAGAAATTCAAATTCCTGAAGCACAAGCGGACCGGAAGCTCTGACAGCAAGGTTTCTCAGGGTGCTGGGTCTCTTGGACTGGGCATGGCACAGAGCAACGTGTGCATCAACGGCAGTCACGTTTACACAGAAGAGCCAGAGACCAGAGGATCCAGGGCTGGTTCCACCTTCAGCCTGAACAGTTCTGGCCATGGATCTATGGAGGACCTGCGCAGAGGTCATGACAGGAAAACCTCCAGCACCTCAATGGACTCCTCGGACCAAACTCAAGAGAATGCAGTGGAAGAGATGCGCAGAAGACAAGAGGAACAGAGGAAACAGGAAGAGGAATTCAGGAAAAGACTAGAGGAGGAAAGAAGACAGGCTGAAGAGGAGGAGAGGAAACAGATTGAGAGAGAACAGGAAGAGGAGAGGAAACGGTTGGAAAGAGAGGAAGAGAAGAGAAAGCTAGAGAAACTGGAAGAGGAGAGAAAAAGGATTGAGAGAGAGGAAGAAAGAAAGAGGATAGAGAAGGAAGAGGAAAGAAGACAGGCTGAAGAGGAGGAGAGGAAACAGATTGAGAGAGAACAGGAAGAGGAGAGGAAACGGTTGGAAAGAGAGGAAGAGAAGAGAAAGCTAGAGAAACTGGAAGAGGAGAGGAAAAGGATTGAAAGAGAGGAGGAAAGAAAAAGGATAGAGAGAGAAGAGGAGAGGAAACTGCTTGAGAGGGAGGAGGAAAGAAAGAGGATAGAGAGGGAAGAGGAGAGGAAACGGATAGAGAGAGAGGAAGAGAAGAGAAAGCTAGAGAAACTGGAAGAGGAGAGGAAAAGGATTGAAAGAGAGGAGGAAAGAAAAAGGATAGAGAGAGAAGAGGAGAGGAAACTGCTTGAGAGGGAGGAGGAAAGAAAGAGGATGGAGATGGAAGAGGAGAGGAAACGGATAGAGAGAGAGGAGGAAAGAAAGAGGATGGAGATGGAAGAGGAGAGGAAGCGGATGGAGATAGAGGAAGAGAAGAGGAAGCTACAGAAACAGGAAGAAGAAAGAAGAAGAATTGAAGAAGAGGAAAGGGAAAGAAAAAGGATCGAGCAGGAGGAAATGATTAGAATAAAGAAGGAACAGGAACGAGTTAGACAGGAAGAGGAAAGAAGGAAAGCTGAGGAGGAGAGGATCAAAGAGGAGAAAAGGAAGAGAATGGAGGAAGAGGAAAAGGCTAGGAAGGAAGAAGATAAATGGAGGAGAATTGAGGAAGAGGAGAGAACGAGACTTGAGAATGAAAAGTTGCAGAAAGAAGAGGAGACAAGAAAGTTGGAGATGGACAGAAGACGTGCTGAAGAAGAGGAAAGACTACTGAAGGAAAAAGAAAAGATGGAAGCAGAGGAGAAGAGGAAAAGGAAAGAAGAAGAGAGACGACTGTCTGAGGAGATGGAAAGAAAAGAGCAAGAAAGGGTGCGACAGGAAAAAGAGTTGGAGCTTGCAAACAAGAGAATAGAAGAAAGGATGAGAGAGGAGCAGGCGAGAAGAAAGGCTGAGGAAGAGGAGGAGAAGAGGAAGCTGAAAGAGAAAGCAGACCAGGAGAGAATCAGGCAAGAGAACGAAGAAATGGAGAGACAGAAGAAAGAAAAAGAACAGCGGCCTGAGGTGAAACCCAGGAGTGCTCGTCTGAATATGAGTAAAAAAGCATCTGACGAGATTAACTCGGACTACTTCCTATCCACCAATCCTTTTGAAGACCCTCTCTTATTCGACGAGAGCTCCGCCAATCCCTTCGAGCAACCCACCATTTCTCAACCTGAAGCCCTCAGTCGGTCCACCAAAGTCTCTGCAGTCAAGCCAAGGTCAGTGTCTTATCTGAAAGCACAGAAGTTTGTGTTTTTAAATTACATCCATTTGGCCTTATTCATGAAACATAAACTAATTTATGTAAATTGTTAGTGAAACCAGCTATTGCCTAAGAATAAAAATCTGTATGTGTTATATGATGAATTAGGCCCAAAAACACATGGCAACTTAATAATTGATCTGTTCTCAGTGAAAGGAAAATGCTGTGAGGTGTTAAAATCAGCCACTCAGAACATCTTTGATGTTTAATATACATCTATGAGGGGCTCATTTTGGACCAATGGAATGTCACTGTGGGTGGGGCCACTTTTCATGAAAAGTTCTATTTAGAATGTAAACAAACAACCGTGACCAGTCAGTTGAATGCATTTAGCTTCTGTTTACTAATCAGAACCAAAAGGAAGCACTCCTTTTTGATGAAGTTTGTGTTTTGACAGACATCTGACTGACTCTAACAAGTCTTTGCAACTCTAAGATCTCTCAACGTTCTTCAGAACACATACTTTTATCGTTTGACAGAGCTGTTTCAAATCATTCTCCAAACGCCTGCTTTTTTACCAATTCTGCTGGAAGGCAAATCCATGACCCATGATCACAGCTTGAATATTAAAGGCATGGAAGTGTCTCTCAGTGTTTCTGTAGTATGCTTAGACTAACTTGATTTCAGTGTGGTAGGGCCCATAACACCACGCTATCGTGATTAACGGCGTCATGTAAGAGCATATGGCACTATTACTAAATATGCAGTAGTCTGTGTGTGTGTGTGTGTGTGTGTGTGTGTGTATGTGTGTTGGTATGAGTGCGTGTTTGTACAAGTCCAAAAAAAACATCTGGCATGCAACGCAGTTCTTTTGAAACTATTTCAAGGGCTCAAAGTAAGGACAATCCAGATTAACTTTTTTTCTCATCATATTTTCTGAAGATGATTATCATCCTGAATAAAATGAGTAACCCTTAACCAAATGAAATACCCAAACCTGAATAAAGAGTCTTTCTCACCATGGTCTTATCTGTTTATTTCTGCTGAGATGCATTAATGCTGACAGTTATTTTTAAGGTCTCTAACCCTCATTGTGTTAGCTCTCGTGTGGTACTTGATTGAGGTCTAACCCAGGGGAAGCTGGAGAAATCTGTTTCCCTGGAAAACAGCTGATCAGGCAGTTCTTTTTCTCTGACTCATGCACTTGAGGGCTTCATGAAACAGTTCTGGAATGTGTAGGAGACTGCAGAGCAAACAGCATGATTTGAGGGTGGCTCTTTAAATCTAAACCAGCTATCTCTTCAAGGCTGCAGTTAAAGTAAGGGCGTTTTGTGCGAGTTTCTCTCAGAAATCTTTATTGCTCAAATGTAATAAATGTCCATAAACGTATTCCAGAAAGGTTTGGAATGACATGAGGATGAGTAAATGGTGACAGAATTGTAATTTTGATGTTAACTATCCCTTTAAAAAGTTTATGGATATTGATAACATTTGTTCAATAACATGAAAGTAAATAGGGTCAGTTTTAAAGACTTAAAAGTGCCCTTTCAGTGGTTTTCATGGTTGTTGACCAGAGCAAAGTGGCTTTAACTTGCTTGCCAATGTATTTCGATATTTAGCAGATGTGTTTGATCAAGTTTAACGATCCCTTTCATTATCCTGCTTCTTCAGTTCTTCCATTTCTGGAATCTTCTTTTCACAAGCATCTGTGCCAAACACCAACCCGTTCTTAGATGACTCTGATGTTCATGGTGGAAACACTGAGAAAGTTGTCCATCTCGGAGACACCGCAGAAAGGTCAGAGAAGAAACGACGTGCCCCAATGCCTCCCCAGAACAAGACGCAGATGAGAAAACCAGATGTCCCTCCAAAAGCACCAGCAATTCCTGAAACCACACAAGATTTTCCATCTAGAGCATCTGAGGATGGTGGAGACTCTGATTCCTGCAGTTTACGAAGGGACAAACGTCCTGCCCCTTTACCACCAAAGAACAAGCAAGAAGTGCAAAATGAACATGCAGACCAAACTACCACTCCTCTTCATACTGGTGAATGGAGAACTACTAGATTCCAGGAAATAGACCAGACTAACACAGTGTGCCCGGTTTTGCAAGAAGAGTCAAGGACCTCTGATGCAGCCGATTTTGGGAACACCAGTTTATCTCATCTTATCCAGGGTCATCCCAGTAACAGACAAGAAACCAACCCTTTTATATCTACCGAGGTCAAAACAACTAAACACAACAAGGGTCCAGCTCCAAAGCCTTCATTACAGACAAAATCTTGCAAGACATCTGCATCTGAAACTGAAACAAGCAACCAAGCAAGTAGTAATGTCCATTTGACTGAACATGAAACCAGTGCTGCCTCAAACTCTTGCATTGATCAAACAGATGAGTCGACTGACAAGCTTGATGATCTTCCTGCAGATGAAGAGCCTTCTACCAAACCCGAGCACCCTGAAGACATTTTCTCACGAGAAAGTAAACACAAGGATTTACCAGAAAAGTCTAAACTAGACTATCTTGGAGAAGACATGCCTTCAGTGTCTGATCCAATCCTTGGAAAGCTTCTCTGCAATGTGAATGATCCCGAGAATGCCGAAAATGTCCTGCTTGAGAGTGGCGTTTCCAAAAAGAAGAGTCGGGCCCCGTTGCCTCCTGCCAAATCAGCATCCAGACAGCCACCAGAAGCTGCAATGATCTCCAAGAGTCAACCCAGCATACAAGATCAAGACAAGTCATTAACTGTTAATAGATGCAAGTCAACTTCTTGTTTTCAAGTCAACTCATCTTCAACCTCCAGTCAAGCTCTCGCTCCTTTGAGCCCGGAAGCAGGTCATGGCTTAGAACACCGGTCTTTCCCACAAGCCAAAGTGTCACCTATTGATGTCCAGCCCATCGCTGGGCAGAAAAATGGGAGTGACAGCGAGAGAACAGGTGATCCTGCCTTCAAACCCTGCAGGTGAGGCCACGCATAGAACTTCTAGAGACCCTTAGAAGTAGTAGCAGGTGTTTACGGTAGGTTCCCGTTAGCCATCCTGTGGTAGTTCTTGAAATTTCTAAAGTTGTAAGTCTTTGTTGCAGAAACTGTTCTCCAAACATCTGTTGAAGTTTTGCTGAAAGGCAAATCCATGACCTGTGGTCGCAGCTTAAATAATAAATACATGGAAGTGTCTCTCAGTGTTTCTGTAGTATGCTAAAGCCCAAAGTTTACTTCAGACACAGAAGGTGAAATATTGAGACAGAAGAGTCCACTAGGTAGTACTGCGAATATGCATCTGTGGTTGAGTACACATAGTAGCGGTAGCAAAGTAGCAGATGTTGGCTGTAGGTTCCTGATACAAATACTCTGAAGTGTGCCAGAGTAGTTGATTGTCATTTTCAATCACTCATTTTTAGTGGAAATTGATGTAAAAATTATCTGAAAAGTAGGAAAATTTTCTATGAAACTCACCAACTTGACTCATGAATATTCATTACATGACATAGTATTCACCTAGTATTACAACCTCAGTGGTGTCCAGTCCTGCCCCTGGAGGGCCACTGACCTGCAGAGTTTGGCTTCAACTTGCCCCAACACACCATTTCTCAAAAGCATTATAGGCTAAAATAGATTGCTAAAATCATTTGCTTTTGGGAAACACAGTCATGGAAGTTTCCAGCAAAATTGGATACCTTAATTATCTAGTTAGGTGTTTTTAATTAGGGTTGGTGGTAAACTCGCAAAAAAAAATTGGCCACCCCTATCTGAATTGTTGCTTACTGCTTATGTGATAGATTAGATTACCCACAGAACCTTTTGCTTGGTCTTAAAATTGTCATTTGTTTTGTCCAATTGCATTTTTTTTCTTTGCACCTTAGGCAAGGAACATAAAACTCTTAAAATGTTATGATTATTTCCCAAAAGGTAGGGAGGTAAGTTACAATGGTTTCTGTGCCACGACTTGTGATCACCAGTTCATGTAACTTATTGCTTGACTCCAAGGTATGTTTGTGTTATTACACTCTGTCTGGACTCTAGATTACTCATTGTTGGGACTTTCATGTGACATTCCACATAACTGGCCCTTCTGAAGAGCATGGTTTGCAATGGTTTAAACTTTGTCTTTTCAGAGTGTCAGATCATATGGTTGGGGTGTTTAATTTCCCAGTGTGAACTTTTTATTTTTGCATTAATTCTAAAACAGTTATCCGATAATTGAAAACCACAGATATGAACACTTTCATCTTTGGAAAATAAAGGCATCAGTTTTCACATTTAACAGTTCCTCCATGTTCTTTGAAGTTCAAAAATTCAGGGCAGGATGTATTCGTCACCCTTTCTCATTTTTTTTTTTTTACAAAGGATTATTTCAAAATTATGCACAAATGTCTTCTGGCAGAGTTCTGCAATTGACTGCTTTGTATTCCACCCTTGCAAACTCAGATCTGCCTGTAAGACTTAACAGCTCTCTTTTTCTTTTCAGGCCCCATGCAGTGAAACCCCTGAGCACCGCTGACAAGCAGCCAGACCTCAGAGAGACCCAAGACGCTTCCAGATCTGCTAAAATTACAGATGAAAATCAAGTTAAGATGAAGGTAGCATGAGCTTTTTTTCTCTTCTAATGCTGTGTATCCATTTACCATGCGTTCATATGGCTATTTAAGATGTTGTCCTCTCAGCTGACTTTTAAGCACGCTATTTGTGTTCAACTGTATCTTTCAGGCTCCAGAGGCTAAAGGGACAGGGCCGTACTCCCAGCTAACCCATGAAGAACTCATTAACTTGTTGGAAAAGCAGAAGCAGCAGCTTTCTCAGAAGGACGCTAAGATTGGGGAACTGGAGCAGTATATAGACAATCTTCTGGTCCGTGTCATGGAGGATAACCCCAACATCTTAATGTCCTTGAGCTTGATGAAAAAGTCCGTTTGAGCACTTTTGTAGCAGAGTTATGTATTTAATGTGCACTGTAATCACACATATGGGGTGAACAACAGTACATGGTTGTGGGTAAATCACAGAGGTTTTCACTAAATCCAGTAGCTGTAACTGCAGACACTAGTGAACCGAAGATCAGGGTGTACACTTGACGTCTCTGGCTGAATGGTGACAACATGAATGTTTGTTATTTAGCTTGCTTCAGATCCACCTAACCATGTGACTGATTTATTCTTGTACACTTTGAAATAAATCATAAGTATTTTCTCCAAAGGTTTTTACTGTCCACCTTTTTCCATTTGAATTACTACTATTATTTGATTAGTATTATATATTATAAATACCATCTATTAAATATTTTGGTCAAAGCGTTCAATGGACGCCACCCACACATTAAAGAAGTAAACAAAATAGCGCTACATATATTCTTGAAAAATGTTTTATATAAATTAGAAAGCTGTGTTATTTTGTAGACAGATCTCTGTATTGATACGTTGTTTTCTTTTCAATGAAGCACTTTAAAAGAATCAGTTCATCTGTAAATAATGAACATGCGATCATTTGTACTTTATACCTTTTGTCATGTAAGCTGACAGCTTTATTATTCTCTGCTTTTGAAATAAATAATGTCACAGGTGTGGCTTTGTAAAGAGCTGCATCACAAGATTGTGTCTGTGTGCATTTTTAAGAATACAAGTTAAGCTTTAAATGATTATTATTAAAAAAAGAACCATACACACAATTGAGGGAATGTCAGATGCTGTAATAGCCCATAACAAATATGTAGGCTGTCTACACAGGACTCCTGACAGTGTTTACATGCTGCTGTACCTTAGGGATTGAGGAAAAAACATTAAAAACATTGAAATTGACAATGGTGTCCATAATTTCTTATAACTTGGTGGTTAAAGCCTTCGTTGTCATTTATAATAAAATGATAAAAATGTGTGGAATCTTCTTACACTCTTTGAATGAGATCCCATGTTAATTTATTTTGGTTAGTTTCCATAATAGGCCTACCACATTTAACCCCATGAGGGGTGAAGCCCCAGGAAGGGACTGGTGTTCAGATGGTTTTAGCTGCTTTGCGACCAGCTATAGGAGTGGTCAAAAAAAAAAAAAAAAAAAATTCTAAAGGCAGCCTGCAAGCCAGCTATTACCAGGATGGAAGTCCAGCTAAAACCAGTCAACCAGTCTCAAATTTGAAAAGGTTCTAATTTATATATATATATATATATATATATATATATACACACACACACATATATATATATATATATATATATATATATATATAAATTGTAATTTTATTTTCCCACGTAGGAACTTACTATTATGGAACGATTACTGAAAGCCTCTTTTCCGCCCGGACCATTAACGTCACCAGGAAGCGCTGCGGCGTTAAAAACAAACGTACATTTGTCGCAAGAAGACATGAGAGAAGCCGGTTTCAGCCGTTTGTTCGGAGCAGAAGCAACGCACTTTGACTGTCTATCATAGTAATATTCTGCCGACCATTTGAGGATCAACCGCCACCAGTAAGACGCCCAAATATTTCAATAATATACAGAGTTTGTTTGTTTTGACACTTGCTGAACAGTGCGATTCTCTTTCATTCGTTCCATAGCGCATATGATTGAAAGTTTGTCATTTGCTGATCAGTAGACAGTTGCACACAAAGAAACTAAAGCTAAGCCCTGCTTAATTAGCACCTGCTTAATGCTTTTAGATTTTCTGTAAAGTGTCCTAATTTGTAAATTTTGCATTAGTCTGATGGTGGCCAGTAGTTGAGACATTTCTCATGCAGGTATGCCGAGCAGCTGTCCCGAGTGTGGCTCGTCTAATGTGGTGGAGGATGATCTGTACTCTCAGAGGCAGTGGGTGTGTGTGGACTGTGGGTCAGTGGTCTCTGAGGGACATCTGACCACCTCACTGAGTGAAGAGACCCAGGGCAGAGGTAACCCAGCACAGGACACTTCATTTTTAAATGATCTTAATTCAGTCTGTATGAAAATTGCTGGTTTGACATGTTTCTTTTGCTTTGTCCAGCTGTGCCCTATCATGCTTCCACAGAGGTGTTCAAACAACCGTGCAGAAATTTAATTGCTGGTAAGATCAACATGCCCTAATATTTAACAACCTAGTTAATAGTTTTTAAAATGTTTGGAGCTTGCTGTCAGGTCCAGCGAGTGGATTTTTATGGAAACAAATCTTTCTGGTATCCTAGTCTACGTGTTATTGTTGTATTCTTTTTATGATGTTATAGTATTTATTAATATTAGCTGTTGTTTTTATATTTTTAGGATTTATTTTAATACTAGTGTAAGTTTTAAGTTTGTGCTTTTGTGATCATTTATTTTTAGTTTTTGTAATTTCAGTATTATTTCACTTAGCAGCATTTAGAATTTTAGTTTTTAGTTTTTTTTCTCTCTCTCTCTCTCTCTCTTTGTGGTTAATGGAATAGCTCACCCAGAAATTAAGATTTGTTATTAATTTAACCTCAGGCCAAATTTAGCATAACATCACTTGCTCACCAATGGATGCTCTGAAGTGAATGGGTGCCGTCAGAATGAGAGTCCAAACAGCTGGTAAAAGTATCACAATAATCCACACCACTCCAGTCCATTAATTAACATCTTGTGAAGCAAAAAGCTGTGTGTTTGTGAGAAACAAATCCTTCAGATGTTTTAACTTCAAACCGCTGCTTCTGGCCAAAATACGAGTCCATAATCCATAATAATGCTTCCTCCAGTGAAAAAGTCCATCTTCTGTTGTCCTCTCACATCAAGTCCACCAACATATTCTGACGGCACCCATTCACTACAGAGGATCCATTGGTGAGCAAGTGACGTAAAGCTAAATTTCTCCAAATCTGTTCTGATGAAGAAACAAACTCATCTACATCTTGGATGGCCTGAGGTAGATTAAGTAGATCAAAATGTTCAATTTTGGATTAACTATTCCTTTAGGTTTTTTACCTAAAACTTTTTTTTTTTTTTTTTTTTTTTTTTTTTTTTTTTACAAAAGTACCAAATTTTCAATGACCAAAAATGTAATAGCAACACTGGTAAGTCATACAAACCTTAAATGATTTGCTGGGTTCTCATGGTTTTGTCAGTTGTATGGACAGGATAAGTATACAATCTGATCAATTCGAATTTTTCTCGCTTTCCAGGCTACTCTCGGGTCCGTGCGCTGTGCCGTATCCTCCGATTATCCAGCGACATGGAGTCGGCAGTAGTGAGTCTCTTTGGGCGCGCTTACAACCACCCGAACTTCATCTACGTGACCTTAACCAAGAAAGAGATCTTGGGAGGCTCTTGCGTACTGTCCGTCTGTCGCCAATGCAACTGGCCTGTTGCCATGGGAACCATTAGTTACCTGTTGGGAGTGGAAAATACGACATTGGGCGCCGTTTATCGGGACTTTACAAAGGCTCTGAACATTGAGATCAGCACTATTGGCATCATGGACATGCTGGAAAGCTTCTGCTATGAGTATGTCTAATGCTTTTATGACTTGCACAATGTTTTAATTGATGTAAAAGTCAGATTGTTCACTTTCTGTGTTTTTTGTAGTTTCAAGCTGGGTCCTCAACAGGTGGAAGAGGTGTTTGCCGAAACCCCCCAACGGCTGGTGGACAGGACGTCTGCTTTGATTGAACTAGCCGCTGATGCCTGGATAGTGACGGGCCGCCAGCCTTTGCCCCTCCTCATTGCAGCGGTGTATTTGGCCTGGCAGTCGCTAAATCCTATGGTGAGTGATGGAATATTTTCATAATCGTGTCATTAAGTGATTAACACTGAAAGTGAGACATTTGTGGTCCAGATAGCACACATACATCTGCAAGATGTCTGTTAAAGATCGCTTCATCTGGAAAGCATCTGCTGTGTACAAACATCTAAGATGTCAGTTTTATTTACATTCCAAATCATAAACATCTTAAAGACATTTTATAAACATCTATTTGACATCTAACAGGAAAACATCTGTGTGTCTGCACATCTACAATACGTCTAGTATTGTAGATGTGCAGACACTCTAAAAAAATAAATACATCTTGCAGATGTAAATACATCTCTGTGACTTACGAGTGCTATCATCAGTGCATTTTGTAAGACATTGAAATCTGACAAATGCATATAGTGTGCAAAAGTTTTTTTTTTTAAAGAAATAAAAACTTTCAGCAAGAATGTTTTAAATTGATTAAAAGTGACAGTAAACACACTTATGAAGTTTCAAAAAATATATGCTGTTTTTTTTTTCTACAATGAATGGACATGAAATGTAGCCTATATTATAGAATACATAATCATTTGCAGGTCCGCATGAAATACACCTTCAGTAAGTTCTGCAAGATCGGACAAGCGCCTGAACAGTCGTGGCGCAGGAGCAGAGAGTCGGTTGTGAAGCGGCTGAAAGAGCTGCGGGACGTGCTGTGTAAACTGGGCCGAGAGCTGCCGTGGCTGAGGGGCAGCACGGTGGAGCCCAACACCGTGGTCAAACTGGTAGATGACATCCTGAAGAACCGCAAGGCGTTGCTCACGAGGGCCGTTAGAAACTACGAACAACAACTGCAAAATGAGACCCAAACTGCACAAACGACAGAATGTGACAATGAGCCATCAGATTCAACCTGCTCTGATTCACATTCCTCAAAGACTCCTGAGCTCGTGGATCAAGCAGAATGTGAGAATCCTCCTGATAAAGAAGCCACGGATTGTCAACTACCACCAAACCACTGGAGTAAAAGGCACTTGTTTTTACCCCCCTGCGTGAAGTCTCGCAAGCGGCAGAGGGTTGATGCTCCGCAGCTGGAAGTGACTGGAGATGAAGACATATCAGACAGTGAAATAGAATCATACATTCGCTCTCAGGATGAAATTGAAATGTATCGAAAGGTTCGGAAGGAGCTAAAGGACGCATAATTGTCATAGTGTTTACGATTAATTATTAGCTTCTGATTTCCTGATACCACATCAGGTGTTTTTTTTTTTTTTTTTTTTTTTTTTTTTTTTACATTGATTTAATTTTTTTCATGCATTGCACTGATTGTTCTGTTCATTGTTAATAAATGCATGTTTAAACTGGTAAATTTCTCAGTTATTTCTGACTGTTGTATTAGGTTAGTGCTGAATGGAATCCAATACTTGTTTCTTACTAATTTTGGGCTGCTGATTCCACAAATTTTGCCCGTTGTGCCCTTGCATGTCACTTTTTCACAAAATATGTGCATTTCATTGCGTTTTTGCTTGTGAAAACCATTTATAAGGTGAAGAAGCCTCTTAATGACTTGACAAACTGCCACAAAGACAGGATTTCTATCTTCCTCCGAGCAACTCTCTCACATGTATGACATTATTTTATACCTAATCCTTATGTCAAGTTTAGAATTATGGCCAGTGACTGAAGAATATGCAAACAGGACCCAAATGTTTTCCATTCTTTGACATTAAATGGAGTGTTTGAACATTTATTTGTAAATGATATATTATACGTTGAACCCTTTTTTTTTTTTTGGTCATTAAAAACATATTTTGGCATTTGACTGCTGTTGTTTTGATAAGTGCATTAAAGCTGACACATTTATAATTAGAAATATCTTCATTCTTATTTTGGAAACATGCTATGTAATGGAAAGATTTATTGATATTTTTAACTCTGTGACATCTAATTAGGTCTTTTTTTTTTTCAAGATGCAGGGCTGTTACGATTAGCCGTGTTTGCAGGAAGTAATTTATAATCTTGCCAGAGCCTGTAATTTCATGTTATTTGATTGATGCTTGTGCTTTTTGCATAAATTGCAGCAGCTAAAATCTCTATGTCCAAAACAAATTGATTTTTCCATTAACATATCGTCCTTTTGGATGATCATTCCAGGAACGTTCATTTCCGAAGCCCTGATATTATTAGCGTCCGAATGCTCGGCTCGAACTCGTGACGGCGCTCATTATAGTCTATGTACAATTTGCCTGAGGCTGCAGCAATACAGACTGTTTCAAATGTCCCGCAGGTGTGGGATCTCGACGGTGGCGGTCACGATTATTTACAGTGCCTGTTTTCATTATGTTGTCTTATTTGTATGATCCTTCATGAGAGCTGTTGGTTTTAAGATCAGTTGCGGCTTTGAACAAAAGCCCTTCTGGCGACGACGACTCTTGCATTCTGGTGTCTGATGCATTTACACAAGGTATTGTACACTTGAAAATATTTGAATGTCATTTCGTTAGATAGGCTAGCACAGAATATCAATCTAACCGGCATTTACTTCAGAAGAAAGAGCACAGTTAATATGGTGATCTACACCTGTGGTTGTTCTGCTAGGACGTCTGTGTCAACTCGAGAACTAACTTGAAATACACTACTGCTTAAAAGTTTGGAGTTTGTAAGATTATTTATTTGAAAGAAATAAATTAACACTTATTCCGCAAGGATGCATTAAATGAATCAAAAGTGACAGCAAAGGCATTTATAAAAGATTTTTTTTTATTTCAGATCTGTTCTTTTAACTATTTAATCATAATAGAATCCTGAAACAACTGTATTACTGTTTACACAAAAATATTACGCAGAACCACAGTGATAAATGTTTGAGGAGCAAATCAGCATATTTGAATGATTTCTGAAGGATAACGTGACACTGATCGACTGGAGTAGCTAACGGCTGCTGAAAAATCAGCTTTGCATCATAGGAATACATTTTAAGTGTTCATAATTTTACTGGATTTTTGATCAAATAAAAACATTGAGCATAAGAGACTTCTTAATCATACAAACCCCAAACCTTTGAACAGTACTACTGTGCATTCAGTAAAAAAACACACACCAAACATCAAGTGATTAAAGCAAATCTTTATTTTTTTTAATGAATAGCATGCAATAATTTAAACAACTTGCAGAAGCCTTCTCCTCAAAGCACAGATAAATAAGTTTTCTTTATAGTTCTCTGTTTTTGTTTTGTTTTTTTGTCTGTGTTTGACTCAAATGCCTGTCCCTAGGCTCTTCCATTCATTATGAATCAGACCTTTTATTTTTTATTTTTTTTTTTTTGATTATCACGCGAGTGTTGCACTGCACTCTAATGTACTCAATGATCACAAAATCCTCTTGGTTCATGATTCATAAGCAGGAAATTGCTAATGGAAAATAAATGGCAAAAAAGAGGCATTAATGAAGTCAACATGAAAGCAAAACTGACCCTGTTTACTTCTTAAAGTTTGTGGATTTATTCAGCATGATTCCCAAAAAACATTTCTTTTGTAATTTCTTTGTAAACTTTCAGCAAAACAGATGGTCTTGGTCAGACCCTTAAATTCCTTTTTAAATTAAGGTCACCAACATCTCCACCTTTCATATAGAGACACTTTTCACCATCCATTCAGTTCCTGATGGATAAAATTAACATTGCAGGAGCAAAATGGGTTGCGAATGCCACTTCATGTAATCTTGTAGGATTCTAGGAGCACTTTGAGAAAAGCCCAACATGAAGGTTACAATCATCCGTTTTATTTCAATAAATAGCGATGAATCATCTCAATAAATGACACATAATGAGTCATTCAAGTTAGCATTTGCAGTCCCTCAATTACGCAAGGGTTTCCATCCATCATGTCTGTTTGGACCCAGACATTTATTGTATTTACATTTCGTGGGCCATTTATAGATCTTAAATAGCACTTTATGTGTTTTCAGCCATTCTGAAGCCATGAGTGGCATCACAGCACGACGCTCGCCGTGGCGCAGTGGTTGGCCGGTATGCCGATGCGACGGTGGCAGGTGAACATCTTGCGCAGCTCTGCGCGGAAACGGTCGTGGAGCCAGGCGTACAGGAACGGGTTGCAGCAGGACGAGCTCATAGCGCACAGATGACACAACAGCTGGATCAGCAGGAAATGGCGCTTGTTGATGAGGCGGATGTCGATGTCGCGCAGGACGTTGAACACATGGATGGGCAGCCAGCAGACTCCGAACGCAGCCACCACCAGAGACACCAGCCTGAAGATCTTCCGCTTGCGCGCCCGCTGGGCCTCGGCCTGGTCGCGCGTTCGGTGTCCAGGGGCCACGCAGTTGCGGAGTTTGACGGAGATGCAGAGGTAAGAGACGCAGACTGCGGATAAAGGCAGGATGTAGGTCAGTAGCAGCGTGCTGTAGGCGTACACCAGTCGCTGGGTCTCCTGGCCCAACCAGAACTCCTCGCAGATGGTCAGACCCTCGTCTCTGAACTCCACGTGATACGTGTGGGCCACAGCGGGGGCGACCAGCACACACGACAGCAGCCAGATCCCAGACAGCACGTAAGCGCAGGCCACCATTGAGATTCGCTTCTTCAAAGGGTGCACTGTAGCATAGTACCTGTTACAACACACAAAGATTTAGGCATTGTTATATATATATATATATATATATTATATTTGAGTGTTTACTATTGCCCTCTTGGATTATCAACACACCTTTTTCCTGTTTAACACTGTAGCTGCTTTGACGCAATCTGTATATTATATACATTTTTTATAATTATTACCCCAAATTAAATAATAAAATACACATTATATTTTGTATAAATAAAATTAAGCCTATTTTTACCATAATATATTTACCATAATAATTTTGTTTACATTAAGCAGATTTACCCACAAATTGTCACTAGACATTTTACTTCATTGTAGTTTTGTTTAATTCTCAAAATTCTCATTAATAGAATAATGTGGAAATTTTACTAATATATATTAAAATATAATTTTAATCCTCAATAGAATCAATAGTTATATTTTACTATAGTAAAAACTGCAGTAATGCATTTTAAAATTATGTCCTTTTAAAGATTACCCCAAAAAACAAATAATATTTTTATTATTAATAATAAACTAATTTAACCATTAAACACTTTTCCCCTCCTTATTACTGTAATTCATAATGTAATACTGGACATTTGACTTATTATTCTCACTAATAGAATATTAATTGTATTATTCTGACTAACAGAATAATGCATAATAATTGTCTTAATTTACTCATTTATATTACATGTTAATTCTCAGAATCAATTTAGTTGTATTTTTACTATAGTAAAAAATGCAATAATATAATGTTTTTATTTAAATCAACATTAATGAATCCAATACAGATTTAAAAATAAAAATGTAAACAATGTTTTAAAAATTCATATTATTGTAATATCATTATTCTTATATTATTATTTATTTTTGACACATAGTAAAAAATACATTGAATTTTGGTAATGAGAAAATGCAAAAATCTTAAAAAAGGCTTCATTTTTTTCTACAATAAAACTATTATTTCTTTCTATATGGGATTTATGGGGTGAAATGTGACACCGATATGTCCCTAACAGATTTTTTGAGAATAGAAAGCAAGAAACAATTGAATTTTGTCGACAAACATCAAAGCAGTGGTTGGAAACAGCATGGATAGTGACCCTCCTCTCAAACTGCAGTCTTCACTTCCCAAGCCAAACCTCTAATGATCTCCAAAGTCCTTCAACATAAAAAAGACGAAACCCTTTTCAAAAGAACCATCATTCAGGGCACATGCTTTGGACATCCTTTCATCTCAAGTGATCTGACCCACTTCAACCACACTTAGCTTTGATATCTGCGTCTCGTCACGGCATGAGCCATTAGCGAGATCATCAGAAGGTCAGGTGCTTGCACTCACCTGTCGACCGCAATAGCCGTGAGAGTGAAAACGGACACGTATACAGTGACGGGCTGGATCAGGAACACCAGGTAGCACATGAAGCGGCCGAACGTCCACCCGTGAGGGCTGAAGGCGTAGGCCAGCGTAAAGGGGACGCAGGTCACGCACATCAGCATGTCTGAGAAGGCCAGGTTGCCGATGAAGAAGTTGGTGACGTTGTGCATCTTCTTCGAGCGGCAGATGACGTAGATCAGAAGGTAGTTGCCAAAGACGCCCACCAGCACCACAAGAACGTAACAGGGGATGATAAGCGGCTTGAAGGTCTGCAGCAGGGCGACATCTGCAAAGGGATAGTTGTGGGGGGCCGTGGTGTTTTGGACCACCGTCACTTCGTACACTTGGCTTCCAGGAGGCTCTGCACCACCTTGCCAGCCAGAGCTCTCCATCCTTTGATCACAGCGCTCCTGTCTCCCCCTGCTGGACGAAAACACAAAGGTCATCGCTGATTGATGTGTGACATTCAGATTAACGGTTGTTCAGTGGTAGCTTCTTAAACTTCTACATTTGTTCTCGCTCAGTCTTGAAAATTTTGTTACATGACTGCTCAGTTGTGAATTGAAATGCTTTAATGTACCTGTATGAAAGCGACTTCAGAAAATGAAAGTCTTAAAATAGCTTTTTGTTCACTTTTCCTCAGCATCCGGGCATTTTAAAACACAGCAGTCTTTGCCTGCAGTGATGTATTTTTCCAAAGAGCCTGTGTACTTTCACTGTCAAACAATTATTATGAATGTCAAAGCTTAAAAGCTGGTTAAATTCAAACATTTCATGTAATTTGTGCAAATACAAAAAGACTTAAATGCCAGTCATTTGATGCAAAAGCAAAGCTTTGAAGTTTCATAAAATGCTCCCTTTCAAACAGAAGTTGTTGCGCTGTGAAATTTAGGATTAGAAGCTACTATAATTTTGCGTGCTGAAATATCCATTTTTACATTAATGTACTTTCGCTGTCAGACAAACAAGAATGATAAATGTCAAATCTTAGCAGGTAAGCACTGCTTAAATTCAAACGTTGCAATCATGTAATTTGTGCAAATGCAAAAAGACATTTAAATGCCAGTCGTTTGATGAACTGGCATTATATTCTCTGGTCTTGCTGAGTTGAAACTTTGCAGTTTCATAAAATGCCCTCTTTCAAACATTACATGGTAAGAAGTACAAAATGTTACACTATGAAATTTGGGATTCCTCAATAGAAGCTATACTAAATTCAATATGTTTGGCTGCTTAAAAATTAATTAAAAAAATATTGATAAGGAGTTGACATTGAATTTATTTAGAAAGTGTTTTAAACTTTTAATATTCATTCGCATGCAGGTTTTAGGATCTTTTATATTGAGAGGTAATGAATACCTGTACTTGTAAAAATCAATATATTTCATACATCTGGAGTTCATTAACATCTCTAAAGTCTAAACACAATTTTGTAATCATATTCATAAGGGCAGCATCTTATCACATATAATCTGCTAATGTGGACAGCAGATAAAAGCCCCTTGACTAAATATAGACTATACATCAGAATAAAGGTTATGCCTTATCTATATGATCTGAAAAGGAATTAGTTCCAGACAAGATAATTATGTTCTTTGTGGAAGCGAGTAAGCAGTACCATGAATAAACCCATTCATTCTCTAACCAAGTGTTAATTACCTCTGGAAGGGCAGAATATTATAATGATAATGGAAAATTATTCTCCATTCAGAAATAAAGCTTCCTGTCTTAGGTTACATCCTTATAGAGCTTCCCAAATGACTTTCAAGACTCAAAAAAAAGGTAAGCTGACGCTGAGGCGTTACCCTGAGGTACAAAAGCTAAATGGCTAATTATTTGTACCTTATTAAATGGTACATATTAATACTTTAAAAGTACATATACTTTTACAAATCAGTACCTTTCAAAGGGGTACCACCACCAAAGTGAAGAAACTGCGGTATGAAATAATTTGTATAAATTATTTAATCATTATAGAGCTCATTAACAGCACACACAAGCTGCAAAATTAAACAAATGCTTAGCTTTCTTCACCCTTGACAGCCTGTATCCAAAATGGAGAGTTGGGCTATCTAATAAATGCCTATTGTTATATCTATTGACTGTAGAAATGAGAAAAATCGATGCACAGCACAATTACCAGTACCAAGATATTTGCTTTAGAACGTAAAAATATTACATTACCTAAGATAAAGAGATACTCCTGCTTCTGAGTGGCGCGTTAATGCATCTTTTCTCCGGTGCGGCGCGTCGGTGCGCGTCTGAAGCGTAACGCTCCTGCCTCAACAAGCAAACCACATAAATCAGCGAGAGACTGAACGTGCTACAAGTGTTTCACAACTGTCACTCGCTTACTCGTGCAAACTGAAGCTCAACTTCTGTCACCATGAGTCAGTGAAGACCGGTCTAATGAGAGGGTTAGGAGGGGTCTAATTAAGGCTCGAACGCCCTCAAAAGAGGTTAAAAAAAGAGAGAGAGAAACAAATTCTTATCTGTAAGGAAATCTATCTATCTATCTATCTATCTATCTATCTATCTATCTATCTATACACACACTTATTAAACAACGTTTCACTATCCACAAAAGTTTACAAATTAGTCAGAGAACGTTTCGCTCGTTCTCAAAGTCGTTAGTCTGAGGAAGTAACCGTAGCAAACGTAGTTCGTTTGTTCGCTGTCTGTATTGGACGGCACATCTATAAAAATGATTTCATAAATTGTGAATTTACACATCATAAAGTATAACGTAACTCCGCTATTATCGTATAACCTTGCGCGAGACGGACCTCGATCACCCTCAGCTGAGATTTAGGCTACTGACAGACATATAAAACGTCGACCCAAATTAAAGTCAGAATTCGAACATGGTATCTGTCTCTCTGCTGTCCATATGAGGGAATGGTTTTTATCAGCGCTAGTTCATTTCTTATTACAAATATTAGCTACTTTGCAGCAGAGCCGTTGAAAAAAAAACGGCTTTTTGTAGCTTTCAAGTGTTACGTCGTGTTCCAATATGGAGTCGATTAACTGTCACATGAAGCTGTCTAACACTAATTGATTGTGATCAATATGGATAGAGCACCAAGACTAACCTCTTCATCTACTTCATGTGAAGAAAGAAAACATCAACGTTTGGAATGACGTTAGGGTGAGTAATGTTATTATTTAAGGTGAGTTTTAGTTATTTAATGCCAGAATTTAAGATTTGGGGTCAAGTGAACTATTCCTTTTAAACAGAGAAGCATTAAAAAGTAGGCTAAACACCACCAACCAAATAAAGTAAAATTGGAAAAATGCTAATTTGATACAAGCCCAGAGGTCAACATAATAAGGCAGACTAATGAACTTGCTTTCATTTTCTGTTACTTAGCCTGCATGGCTAGTTTTAGCCTAAATGATGAGCTTTCCTGGCCTGAGGATCAAAAATCAGCTCCTTTGTGCTGCCAATAACAAGCACCTGTCAGGCAAACACCTGCTCTGATGAATAATAATGACTGACCTATAAAAACATTACAAATAATTTACACCACCATTTAGTGGTACATTATTTTTATTTGCTTGGCATTTTTTTTAGTGCTTTTATCACATTTTATTCTTTGCTGTGATTGTTTTTTGGCCCATCACGTATTAGTGAGATTGTTTTTTTTGGTCCACTATGTTTTAATGAGTTATCTTAATGATCTACACAAAGCATCTTCTCTGAACCGAGGTTTCCAGCTAGTCATTTTTAACAGTAAATGTCCCACTGCTGCAGAGCATGATGGTAATGAAGAGATAAACAAAACACTTGAAAGTGAGCCGCACAGGTCTGACATTTAGAGAAATGCGCTTTTGTGCATCTTTGTCTGTGGACATTTCATATATAAGAGCTTGGCTTGAGGGGAAAAGATAATGTGGCACCTGACGTCATCAGCGAGCGGCGGTAGTGCAAGCTGAATTAATATCTTATTGGTCTGCACATTATCAGAATATACAAGGGACAAGCTTCTACTCACGCAAGTGAAATATAAATGAATAGCACACCATTTACAGCCTCCATCCCATTCAGAACAGATAGGCCTACACATTCTCTAATTTATATTAGGCTACATTATTTGATTATTCGAGAGTCGTGTATATGGCACTTGGAAGCAAAATTGACTTTTAAAATCTTCTGGTCTCTGTCTGCACACATTATTTCCCATATGACTCAATCTGATGCAGTTACTGTAATATGTTTTACTCTATGAAGATTTTTTTTTTTTTTTGCCTGCTTTTAGTTTATTTTTCATTGCTTACAGAATGTTCTCCACATGAATATGATTTGCATGTATTTAAAAGGCAATACATGTGCAGCTTTCAAACATGTTCCCAGAATATGACAGATATGTTTCTCTGTGTTTGGTGAAATATGATTCAGAGACTGCGATGTAGAATGCAGAAACAAATTTCCATAATACACATGATTTTTACCTGCAGTGCCACAGTGAGGACTTTAGAATGAAATAGGCCTTGTATTTACATAAGCAGTTTCCATACTTTTACATAATATGTATAGCTTTTTTAAAATACACATAGTATTATGTGTTATTTTATTTATTTTGGTACAGCTGGACGGATGGATGGATTGATAGACAAACAGACTGTGCAGAATGATGATGAGTCTGAAGGATTGTTCCTGCAATTTAAATTAAATGTGTGCAGTAAAAATCAATTGACATTTATCATTGTTATTGAATAAATGTGACTTTGGCCTTTAATTTAGATTTATTTGATCAGGTCTCGATGGCTTCCACATGCTCATGCCAATTACCGTCCTGCTGTCCCAGAACTGTTTGCCTGGCAACAGCAGATGTGTCTTCTCTGGTTGTTAATGGCTTTTATTTGCTTTGTTATTATGTAGCAGAACATTTTCTTTCAAAGGCGTCAAAGGGTGATAAATCATTTTGGGTGCATAAAACCGTGGCGTCAGCTCTGTTGTAAGAAAGTGCATTTGAAATGCGCATTTAATCGCCCCTCCTCACAAAACACCCATCCATTTTGCTTTTTAGTGACCACAGCTCTTGGCTATTCTCGCTAGCTCACAACATAATTCCATTTCTTATGACGAGCATCTCTATTTTGGCTCCACTTCATTCTTATATTCCGCCTTTTGCTTTCTTCCCTTCTCTGTTAGTAAGCTCGTTGTCACAGTTGAGAATCCGATTAAAGGTTTCAGAAAACATCTCTGTGGATGTTGAAATCTTGTTAATGATATTCACTAATCTGCCTTTTGCATGTTGCTATGGAAAATGATCACATTCTGGTATGAGCGGAGAACAAAATGAATGTCCTAATTGTATGCATTCTGAATGCCACATGGGTTTCATTATGTCTTGTGCTCAGCTTGCATGGAAAGACCATCAAAACAAATTCATTTATTTGTGATTTTTGTACAGAGCATGTGGAGTGTTTTCTCTGTGGAAGCATAAACCTGTCTTCATTTATTCAGCCTCGTGTGGTTTGAAACTTGTACAACCTGCAAGTCTTTTGTTCGGGTTTGGAACAACATGAAAGTGAGTAAATGAAGCCAAAAAATTGGATTCTTGAGTGAGCTATGCCTTCAAGGGCAGATTTTCCTTCACTGTCAAATTGTCCAACTGAAAATGAGTGTGAATGAAACTCATCATCCTGCAAAGCCCCCTTGCTAACATGTGTTTGTCAAGATCTACAAGGCATGATGTTCTACCTCCAGTAAACAATGAGCAGTGCTGCACTGGGTGTTTGTGCATTCATGAACATTTTCGGCTGTAGCCTTTGACATGCTGAAAGAGTTAGTCAGTTTTTCTCAGTATGAAGCCCCATTTCTGTTTGCTGTCCCATTAAATACAAGGGCTTTCAGTCGTATTGGTGGTTTTATTTGGCAAACTGTAGTGAGGTTAACCAATTCCTAATGGATAAAATCAAGTCCTGCCTTCGTTTTCCCCCGTTTAATATCCATTTTCACTCTGAGATACCACATTATAAAATAATTGAAAAACAAAAAGGAATAGGCCATTCAAGATGTTGATTTATTGATTTAATTTAGCATTAAATCACCAATGGATCCTCTGAAGTGAATGGGTGCCGTCAGAATGAGGGTTCAGACAGCTGATAAAAACATCACAAGCAATCTACACCACTCCAGTCCATCAATTAATGCCCTGTAAAGCAAAAACGCTGCATATTAGGTTAAACGCTGCATATTACTTTCATAATTTAAAAGTGGCAAGGTCTTTTCCCATTGGCCCTTTCATTAAAATTGCAACCAGGTGCTCGCAGGAATATGTTTGAAGGTTAGTCTCCTGGGTAATATGGGTTCACACTCCAGCCTTGTAATGCACTATTATTAGAGCTAGGATGGAGTCTAGAATATTTGCAGTCCATTAACACTACTGTAATTGTAGATAAAAAGATAACTTTTCCCTTTAAGCACTATTAGGCCAAACTGATATGCTTCAGCAAAGTGTTTACGACAATTTCAAATCCTATATAGACTACGCTGTTGACAAAGACTCAAAAGCCTTTCATCAGCTGAAATGTACTTTTGCTTGTTCTGATATTCAGTTCTGAACATTAATATATTTTTTATGATTTAGTGTATATATAATTTAGAGGTAGAGAAAGCAGTAATAATTGGCATGTGGTCATGATGTTTTGCTGGTTGTGTCCATCATAACAGCAGATGCTGCCTGGAGGCAAAAAGTGTCTTCTTCCATCGTTCCACATGCATCATTCATCTCAGCTCCTGCTTGTTTTCCGTTACTTCTGAGGAGTCTGAATGGATGATCTGAAGGTTTGTGCATTGACGTGACAATGAGAAAAGTCTTTTAAACTGCTCTGAGGGCTCTCCATTCAAACTCTCTCATCTGCTGTCCTGATGAACCTGTACGTTTTGTGCTGCAGCTGTGCTTGTTATCCTCCCGTGTCTTTGTAGTGCAGTAGGCATGTGTGTTATTTGAAGAACACATCAATGAAACAGGCACACGTATGCAAAAATAGAAAATGAAATGATATTGTTTTGACACTGAATTCAAGGCAGGTTTAGAGAAGGAAGAACCATCTGTGCTCTATATCTGTCTCTGCTGAAGATGTAGAAGTATTGCAGGGTATTTTTTTTAAAAGTGGTTGTTGTTGGTTATGAATTTACAGGAATTGTTCACTTAATATCTCTCTCTCTCTCTATTTATGTCTATAATGTAATGATATACCATTTTAATGACAGCTGATGAGGCGAATTATTACATTCTTACATCCTGAAGGGGCATTAATGAAGCATAATTTTATTTATCTTGACATATAGGAAAAATCTGTTACCTGGACTGCATAGCCAATCTATATTTGTATTTCTCTCAATGTGATTAGATAGACTAAGATTTAGGTTTGATAAAGCTGTTGATTATATTCTCTTCAGGATTTTCATAGGCTGACTGTAAGGGCACTATATTGTGCATGTGCAGAGTGGCTCCACATGGTGTTACATCAGCAGCATGAATCACTGATGAAGAGAGCAGTCCTCTACTCTGATGAGGGAACATTGTGCTGGAACGACCAGGCTGGTTCTCATGAGCAATCAGACTTGTGCTGCTACAGGCTTTTAGGCCTGGTCTCTCTCTCTCTCTCTCTCTCTCTCTCTCTCTCTCTCTCTCTCTCTCTCTCTCTCTCTCTCTCTCTACAGTACATTTTGCAGAAAGCGAGTGGAAGAGTAATTTTTCTGGTAGCTTTTTTCCACTCTACAGAAAACATTATTCTATATAACTAAAGTAACGAGAGAGAAAGTGAAGCCTGTGTCTTTCATTATTATTTTTAAACGTCATCATAGTTCAGACTAAATGTGGTTGTGAAATAACTTTCAACTTTTCAGCTTTCAACTTTTTTTGGAAGCTGACTCCAAAAGAAACATGCTCTAACATTTGAAATTTTACATGTTGTATGTATCGAATAACCAGGCTGGTTTCATATGTTGTAATCATAACGTAGCTTTTAGGAAAGTTTTTGTAGTTTGAAGGTGTGTACAAATAATTTAAATAATTGGTTTTAAATAATTGGTAAAAGGTACAAAAGCTGTCATTGCGGTGGAAAAGGTGCCACCCCAGGGTCAGCTTTTGTACCTTTTTTTTGAGAGTGTAATGTCAACAAACAGAACTAAAAGAATAATCATTTTTTCAAAGGGGTCATGAACTGCCTCTGTCTTTTATTTTGTACTGTTCTCTGAGGTCCCCTTATAATGTTATCAATATTTTTACCTCAGAAACATAATTTAGAAGTAATAGGCTATTTTCTGTCCTGTTTTTGACCCCCCTCATCAGAACGCATGGTTTGAATAGGCGTGGCAGTTTGTAGACTTGGAAGTAAACACCCACTGCTGTTATTGGCTAAAACTTGTGTAAAGGCCAATGTATACTTCGGCCATCCGCGTCCGTGCACCGTCCGCATTACGTCATCAGAACGGCTCACGACAGCTGCACACCCCGTCCACGTGCAGGCAAATTTTTGAGACCACGCGGACGGTGCGCGTACAACAGCGCATGTGCGAGGTGAATGTTGAGACAGCGCAAGTCAAGTAGGTGGTACTGCACATGTGTCGAGCTCATCCGCCCGCACTCATCCACAGTTGAGTATACTTTGAAAGTTGTGCGCGAGACGGAACGGAACGCGGAAAGTGAAGTATACCCGGGCCTTAACAGTTGTCACAGATGGATGCTGCAGTGATTTAGGTTTAAAATGCATAAATACTCATATCAAACGATCTGTTTAACAGACAAAGCAATAGTGATCATGTAATAAAAACTCAAACTTGTGTGTTGCGACATTACTGTCGGATCCAATATATAGTCAGCACAACATCGTCTTTTAGTTTCAGTCTCTCTGAAAATCGTCAAGCATCAAATTGTGCCTTGTTTGTAAACAAATCCATGGTAAAATGAAGTGAACAAAGGACTATTTTATTAAAAATAAAGTTCATCCACTCTCCTAATGTTGGGGGGTGTCTTGTTGCCTTCGGAGCATCTTTATTATTTGGTTTCTGCATAGATTTCTGCGTTCGCCTTTCTCGTAAACACCACATGCGCGAATTGGTGGGCAGGGCTAAACATGCAGTGATGTAGAAGCAGGCGTTGATCTTCCTCTGCGGAGGCAGTGTTTAGTCACACTATTACATCATAGAGTTGTACATTCCACAAGCTGGAAGACTGTTTTGGCAGACTGGTTTTAATATAAGCTGTTTTTAGACTAACAACAAAGTTTTGTGCTCTGAAATTTACAGGATGATTTTATAGTACAGTGACCTCTCACAGTAAACTCCCCAGAGTAAAATTAACTCTATTCAGAGAACATTTGGTCCCTCTCTAAATAGAGTTAAATTAACACTGAAGCAGAGTTAAAGTTAATGAGCTAATTAAGTGAATAATTAATTGCTGATTGAGCATTAGTGATGAACAGCTGCTGTTAACAAGCAGAATCACTGAAGAAAAGAGAAACACAAGAACTACAACTGACTTCAGCCACAGATGAAATCAACTGAAATAAAATAAGACATTAAATCTCTGAAGATCTGATTAAACAACTCCACAAACAGCATCACCAGCTTCACTCATTACTAACCAGTTTGAGTTCATTGTATGTCTAGAAGCACTAATTGAGAATTAACAAAGGTTTAGATGTTGATGTTTTATTGGTCAAGAAACAAGCAAAAAAACAAAAACAAATGATTCCACCATAATAGTGGTCAGTGTTTACTTTAGTTGGGCTCTTGACCCTTTCAGTAAATTAGAACTGTTTGCTTTTAAGCAATTGCAGTATTGTTTCACAGCAAACATTTGTACATTGCTGAATCAAAAGCTTGAAGTAGCAGATTAACTCATGCTTTCTGCTTATAACTCATTTGAAGGACACATTGTGAAGTGGTCTTTCTTTGGTTTATTGACTGACATTCAGATGCTACAGAGCTGCAAAACCAACTCAAAAAAAAAATAAATAAATTGAATGCTTCAGTGTTGAAGATAAAGCACTGCATCCTCTCAGGCTTTTAGACTTGAAAACTTATCATATGATCCTCAACAGTGGTGACAATAATTATTCATACTGCAATGCATGATGGGAGTTTTTACTGTGGTGGTACACAGCATGCATTGCAGCATGAAGCAATTTGTTGGTTGTCACCATCGTTGAGATTCATATGCTGGTTCTTGATGTCTGTGTATCTACATAATACAGTAGTTTGACATTTTTGTGCATTACATGGACTTAAAATCATTCACAGTATCTATTAGAGCAGCACTTTGTTTGCCTGCTGTAATTCCACAGGGTTGATTATGCAAAACCTAAACATTTAATGAGAGAAAAGGAGAGAGAGAAAAAAAAACCTTTACATGTAATCAAACCAGCTCATGATGATTATCTCATCATAAAAGCAGTTAATATACATGCTTAATGTACAGCACTGATCTCTCTGCTTTACAACATCATATGCATCACTACAGAGAGAGATCTAACACAGGAGTCAAGGGTCAAGAGCCCAACTAAAGCAAACACTGACCTCCATGATGGTGGCATCATTTTAACCAATAAAACATCAACATCTGATCCTCTGTAATTCTCAGTAAGATCTTCTGTAGACGTGTGACAGAAATTAAGTCAGTCTGGTTAGTAATGAGTGAAGCTGGTGATGCTGTGTGTGGAGTTGTTTAATCCTCCTCTGATGAGATCTTCAGAGATTTAATGTCTTATTTTATTTCAGTTGATTTCATCTGTGGCTGAAGTCAGTTGTAGTTCTTGTGTTTCTCTTTTCTTCAGTGATGCTGCTTGTTAACAGCAGCTGTTCATCACTAATGCTCAATCAACATTTAATTAGTCACTTAATTAGCTCATTAACTTTAACTCTGCTTCAGTGTTAATTTAACTCTATTTAGAGAGGGACCAAATGTTCTCTGAATAGAGTTAATTTTACTCTGGGGAGTTTACTGTCAAAAGATCAAGGGAATTTTGGGTTCTCAGTTCGTGACCCCTTTAAAGGATGCTCTGATCAGTCGTCTGATAATCACTTCCTATGCCACGATCGACAGTTTCTCACCTGTCTATCACATAAACCAATCACACTGCGATGACGCCAAAGTGCCTACTTCACTTTCATGTGGTGTGATGGTTTTAGAGGTGTTGAACAATTCTCACAATAATAATGAACAGTTCTCACAATAATAAAACAATAGCAGTGTCATTTCGACCACTAGAGGTCGCATTTGTCAGCCGCATACGTCTCATTTCAAATAATTTCAAGCAAATCAACAATTATAAAAAATTACCATTATATCTCATAAGGCTAAAATCACTTCTTTCTTTCTTTCTTTCTTTCTTTACGTTTGTTTGTAATGGTTGGTTTTCTGAAATGAGACGGCCTCGATGACATATGCGGCCGACAAATACAACCTCTTGACAGTGCAGCCTTTTTAATGAGACACAGCAGATGTGGAACATCAAATGTCAATTAAAGGTTGTAAGGCGAGCCTGTTACAAGATGGCAACTTCTTGATTAAAAACTCCTGAGCAAATGGCGTTAACAAAAGCTCTCAGCTCATATGTGTTCTGTGTCCACATCCACGCTTAAGCATGTTTGAAGCTCCAGTTACAGTAACAAGTATGAAATATATCTATAGCGCCATGGCAAAAGAAGTCATATTTTACTTGAGTTGTGGGGTTGCTGTCTGAATTGAATGGGATTAGACACAAATGTTGTGTAGGTGTCTTCACTAGCTGTGTGCAAAAATCTAGAGATTAATGTGTTGCCGCATTTGAAATGCAGTTTTAAAAACCTTTATTTTTTTATTTATTTATGTATTTAAGAATCCAAGTTTTGGAGATGCACATCAAACTGACCTGATGCTTTGAAATGTTGCGAAATTTCCGTGATTGGGCGATAAATGCAGTTAATATCAAACACATTTAAATATATGGTTAAACCTTGAGTGAATTTTATAATTTGTTAAAATTTGAGTAGTCATTGAACCTATTTTTTGAATATTGTTCTTCTTGCTCCATTCATGTTGCTTTACCATGTCTTTAGTGTGTATCTTTAAAGTTTCGAAAAGCCTCTTTTCTCCAGTTGACTAGCAAATTAAACATGCAATACAAACTATACAGTCTGATTCACGACAAATGGCTTTTATGAGTTTGTCTTTTAATGAATCGTTTTTAAAAAACAGTTTGAATCAGTCTGATAGATCCTTCACTGAAAAACTCACTAAATCAGTCAAATCGAATGTGGTACAGCAAGTTATTTCAGTGACATCTTTTTTCTAAATGTTTTTTTTTTTTTTTAGGTTTTGTGTACTTACTATGAAAATGTATTTATTATTTGTAAACTCTACATTTAATATTATAAAACATGATAGATGACAATGAATAACAACAAATGAGAATTAATGAATAATTTATGGGCTGTATTTAATGCCATTTGACATTAAACCTTATTGGCCATTTTTATCTTCGCTTATCTATCCTAAAAGCTGAACAACTGCTGAAAAACAGCTGAAACCAGCCTAAGCTGGTTGGTTTACCTAAGAGGTTTTGACCTCTTGAGGCTGGGAGACCAGCTCGACCATCTCAAACCAGCTAAAACCAGCCAATCAGCATAGGCTAACATTGACGTTTCTAACGTATGTTAGTACATCTGTAGCATAACAACTTCCAGTTAGCTAGTCCCCAACACCGGTAAGCAGTTTACCAAAAGTGTGTTTTCTGAATTTTTGACCTCATTCACTCTTTTGGGTGCTATTCATTCGATGCTCAATGCTAATCCAGAGAGATGGTGTTACGGACTCCACAAGATTTGAAAGCTGTCGCTATCTATTATGCTGTTTGTATTTTCTTGTGATTCAACACTTGGCCTATTTTAATAGCAGTCATGTCAGGGAATGTCGTATGATGCTGGAGGAGTAGCATATGCTAGCTCATGATTAATGCTAAAACTATAATTTTGGCTTTCTTTGAAGAGTGCATTCGTAATAAACTATTTTGCTTTGAAATTTCAAGGATGTAAACATTATTATGCATGAGCATGACACAAATTAATTCAAGACAACCTGGAAAAAGTCAAGGAAGTTTCTCACGGAAAAAAACTTGCAGATATCAGTGTTTTTTTTCTCATACATTTTCAGATGAGGAAAGATCTAAATGGCTGCAGTGTTGAGAATGGAATGCCAGCATACTGCTTTCTGCATGCTGAGCAGTTAGTATGTACACTGTATACTGCTGTATGAGAAACAGTTCTCAATGTATAATTTTCTATATCATATCTATTCTAATTCATTAATCAGAATTTCTGTGAAGCAGTTAGTTAAGGAAAATCACTTAATCAAATAAATCAAATAATGAGTTAAGCAAAAGATATTGAAAATCATAGATGATTTTACTTAGTTCATCACACATGAAATGGAAAGTCACAGCAAGCACAATGTATTGTGTATTTTTGCACAGTATTGCATATTTTGCATACAAAAAATGATGCACACAGTATAAATATAGTATAAATAGTAAGGTAATATACCACTTCAAACATAGCACATATCACATTTTTTTATGTTTTTGAAAAGCCTGTTGTGCTCACCCAAGCTGCATACAGTAAAAATAGTAATATTATAAAAAAAAATATAAAATAGTAATATTGTAATAATAATAATGTATCTTAATTAGTGCTGTCAAATGATTAATTGCGATTAAACACATCCAAAATAAAAGTTTTTGTTTACAAAATATATGTGTGTGTGCTGTGTATATTTATGTATATATAAATACACACACATACAGCATATATTTTGAAAATATTTACCTGTATTTACATGTATATATTTATATTAATATAATTTATATGTAAATATATAAATACATATATTTTTCTCAAATATATACATGCATGTGTGTGTATTTATATATACATAATAAACATACACAGCACACACACATATATTATGTAAACAAAAACTTGTATTTTGGATGTGGTTAATCGTTTGACAGCACTAATCTTAATATGATCAGGGTTGAAAACAGTTAATATTTTTGTAGAAACCATGATACATTTTTTTCAGGATTCTTTAATGACTAAAAAAGTTCAAAAGAACAGCATTTATTTGAAATAGAAATCTTTTGTAACATTATACACGCATTGTAACATTTCATAAATGTATGAAATTATAAATAGTATAAGTAAAATGGTAGTACGCCGTTTCAGACTTAAGTATCAAATCCTGTTCCTTCAGCAGGTGCTTTGTTCATAGCAAACAACAGTAGCATAGCCTCATTTGCGTGAACCTCCTCCTGCGGAAAATGAATTTGCAGGAAAAATATTTATGTTTTATATCAGGTCCTCATATTGATTGACAGTGTAAGAATCAAGTTGGCAGTCACCTCCAAATTGGCAGGTTTTTGCATCTCGTTTTGAAATAAAACCTCGGGATACTTGTTTCAGACTGATGTGTCAGAACAACAGTCTTCGGAAGACTGATGCAGCAGTTTCACACAATGTTCTGACCTTTTGTGAATGTGCAGTTAATTACAATGCTTCTACGATTTGAATAGTTGTGAAGTTGAGCTTCATCAAAATAATACATTTGATGTTTTCCACAGGACATGACGCTGACAAGCAGAGAGAACAGACCAATTAAAATGACTCAGTTCCCTTGTGAAGGCATTGATTTGAATTCCTAAAGTATGAAGATACATGAAAAAGACACTACTTTGAACACGTAGTACCTGAATTTTTGTAAATATATTATGAAGGGCATGCATTTATTCATTCTGTTTCAATTTTCTGGACAAGGTTTTTTTCACTAGGATAAAAGTTACAGACGGTCAGGATCAAAGAAGCGAGTAAAGGCAACTCACAGTGCTCTGATCAGAAGATGAATGGAAGCTTGTCCTCACCGCCAAGCGCACTGATGCCACGACGCATTAACATTTGATCAAAACACCAATATCCCAAACCAAACACTCAGACTTGCAACCGTTCAATGTCAAGATTTGTTTGGCCAGAGTTGAATATTTATAAGCCATAAGCTTTGGCTCTGTGTTAGTCTGGGCTGTATGCTTGATGTTGAAGAGTTGAAGTCTAACAGATGCTCAGACGTGTGATACAAGCCAGTGAAATATCAAGCTGACCCACTCCAGAGTTGTGTAGCGTCTAAAACTAATGCTTCGCCACACCTACTGATGCAATTGAAAATGCACTTTGGATTTTTTGGGCGAAAAAAAATTATGGAATTATATGCCTGTGGTTTATTACAAGTTTAGAGGTGTTTACTTTAGTAGAATTTAGTTTTTTTTTTTAATGGAAGCTTGTTTCCTCTATGAGATGAGATAGATAATTGTGACTTTTTAATCTCACAATTCTGACTATTTTTCTTGCAATTCTGATATTAAATTTCATAATTCAGGTGTTTTTTTCTCAGAATTGTGAAATATAAACTCTCAATTGCGAGATATGAACTAGAAATTCTGAGAAGAAAAGATGAAATTGTAAGACATAAACTCACAATTGTGAAAAAAGTCAGAACTGTGAGAGAAAAAGTTGCGATTAACTTTTTTATTCTGTGGTGAGATATAAACTTTCAAAAATTCAGAGACAAAGTTAATTGTGAGATATAAAATCAGAAATGCAGGTTGTAAACTCAGAATTCTCGCAATTCTGATATTACATGTCATAATTCAGACTTTTTCTCAGAATTGAGAGATGTAAAGTCAGAATTGCGAGATAAACGCAAACTCTGAGAAGATGGAATTGTAAGATGTCAACTCGCAATTACAAAAAAAATTTTTTAGAACTGTAAGATAAGTCACAATTGTGAGATGTGAAGTTACAATTGACAGATATAAACTCAAAATTCTAAGAAGAAAAGTCAGAAATACTTTTCTTTTTTTTAATTCCATGGCAGAAAAAAAGGACGGAATTGTGAGATGTAAACTCAGAAAAAACAAGATCTGAATTCTTAGTTTATATCTCTCAATTCCAAGTTTATATTTTGCAGAATTGTGAGATAAAACAAATATCACAATAACCTTTTTTATCCCATGCCGGAAACAAGATTCTATACTTTTTGGAGCTCTTTGCATTGATAAAGAAAATATCAGATCTAACTAGATGACTCAAGGGCAGCACTACAAACACCACAGTTGTGTATGTGCTATTCCATAATTATGTTTCCGGCCAATGGGCAGGAGACACTCTCATTTATTTAATCAACAAAGACATTTTTACTCACATTTTGGACTTTAATCATACACATTATGCATTCCAATTCATCTCTGGGTAGTAACTGAACTGGAAAAAGGAAAAAATAATAATAAAAAAAGATGGTTTGACAGTTTAGGACTTCGGTTTAAAGTTCAAAAAGCTGTCACTGCGTAATCATTTTTAAGTCACGGTTTGTTCTCGATATCATTTTTCCGCTTTGCTGCTCTTTACCTAAGCATCTGGCTGTTTTGCCTGTGCACATGGTTTAAATGTAATACAGTCAAGGTCCAGTTGAAAAGCATGATGTTCAAGTACAGTTAATTCTCTTGAAAAGCGTAGGATCTGTTTCCCATCTTCAGTGGCCCTGTGGGAGGACAATAATTATGAAATCATTAGACATTTGAACTGGAAAAGAACAGACAGCTAGTGCTTGTGTTTTGTGTGCTCTGGTACATGTATTAGGGCATTGTTTATGCACAATATGTATTTTTTTTATCATCGCACGTCTTGAGTGACATCGGGGGGATTATGCTGAAATGTTTCTCAGATGTGTTTGCGTCTGCAGTGTCTCAAAGTGTTCCTTTCAATCATTATAAGTACATGAGATTCACGCACACTGCAGTGTCTAATCCCCTGTGGCATAAGATCTATGTTCTTGATTAAAACAACCACAGACTGAACCATAATTCTGATCCAGACCAGAACTCTTATGCCAGAATGTGTGTACTGTACTGCTCACTTATTTTTTTCACTTATTTTAGTTAGTAGTGCTTGCTAAAGCCATTTAGTCACAGTAATCACTACTCCTTTTTTTTCCTTTTTTTTTAAAGTAACCAAACACTTAGATGAATACAAGATGAAAATGGTTAAGAGTATACGTAATCGAATACAACACGTATCCTGTGTGAGCTCATCACCATAAGCATGAACTCAAGGCCTCTCTAAAATCATATAACACTGTCACGGTGCACCTTTCGCTCTAACCTCCTATTATTATCTCCACACTAATGAGGTAATGAACTAAGACCCCTGGGTTTCCCACCCTTAAGTATTCATACACGCACTCTATACTCATGCCCACAGAACACACTTCAGAACATCTCTGACGACTCATTTCAGCCACTTGAGAAACATGTTGAATTGATTGGTTGTGCGATGCTAATCAGTTTTGAGGGTCTGATATCACCCTAGATTATTTTAAAAGGATGAGGTAAAGGATAAGAGGTTAAATCACACTCAGTAGCACTCTCAGTGGGGCACATCTTGACAAAATGAAGGTGTAATTCAGTACTGCATGTGGTTAAGTGGCAAGGCTTTTCCTCTGGTTCTCTGTTGAAGATGAACAGGTAGATTTATGTCCTATTTGTGTAATCATCATCTCCTGTACTCCAGATCCAGGATAATAGTACTTGGAAACAATGTGGGAAAAAAAACCCTTTTTGTTTTGTTGCTTGTTTGTTTCATCAGCTTTTTATTTTTATTTATCTATTTATCTTTTATTTATCTTTCTTCTTTCAGACAAATACAATCAGTTATATTAAAAAATGTCCTGGCCCTTCCAAGCTTTATAATGGAAGTGCATGGCTGTTGAGATTTTGAAGTCCAATAAAGTGCATCCATCCATCATAAAAAAAGTACTCCACACGAGTCCAGGGGGTTAATAAAAGCCTTCTGAAGCGAATCGCTGCATTTGTGTAAGAAAAATATCCATATTTAAAGCTTTACAAACCCTAGCTTCTCTAGCTTCCACTAATTATAATTCATGAGAGAGTGGAGTTCAAGCGGATAATGTAGGATGTAGGTGTAGGCTAGTCTCGCAAGAACCAAGATTTGTTTACAGCAAAGGAAAACCAGTTTCCTCTTGGCTTATATCAAAATTCTCTGACATTTTCCTTTACAAATCCTCGTTTTGTACTTCTAATTTGTGACCAGTGTTTTGTTTTGCTCTCTCCACTGCGCTTCCGCATTCGTCACCGTGTTCGCCTATGTCATCCGCAGGAATGGCTCTTTCTCATGAATGCGCATATGACAGTTAGCGGAAGGTTTATGAAGTTTTAAATATGGATATTTTTCTTACACATACCCATCGATTTGCTTCCTGGAGCCGTGTGGAGTACTTTTTATGATGGATGGATGCACTTTATTGGACTTCAAAATCTTGAGCCCCATTCACTGCCATTATAAAGCTTGGAAGAGCCAGGACATTTTTTAAATATAACTCCGATTGTATTCGTCTGAAAGAAGAAAGTCATATACACATAGAATTGTTTGAGGGTGAGTAGATCATGGGGTAATTTTCATTTTTCAGCGAACTATCCCTTTTTTATTATTATTATTATTATTATTATTATTATATTTTGCTCATTTCTAATTCGACTGAATGTGACCAGATAATATTAATTTTAAAAATGCAGATTTTTATTTTTAAATTTGATTAAAATTTACATTTTTAATTATATTTTAATTTTAATTACACTAATCTTATTTGTTTGAGTCAGAGTGTTGGGTCAATGCCGTTCATCAAACAGGAAGTTCAGTGAGACACTGAAATGCTTCAGTCTGAACGTGAGAGTGATAAGCTGACTAACCGCATTCACCACCCACATGGAAATAGTAGGTGTGGGAGTTTCTCATATGTGGCTTTCTCAAAGATCATCCTGATTGTTAAGAGTTTTTTGTCTTGAGTATCATCTGAGTACTTTTAAAAATGAAAGACCATATACTGATTGGTCTAGGTGATCTAAAGGAAATGCAAGCACTTAATCACAACCACTATGAATGCACTTAATATAATAAGTCCTCTCTAGTAGACAATGTCTCTCTTTTTTCTGCATTTCATATTTGCTCTAGCTTGAAACATGGGATTGTGTACTGCATGTATTGTTGGCTCTTATGATAAATTGCTTTCAATGTTCCTTGCTTTGGATAAAAGCATCTGTTAAGTAATCTTTATTTATATAGCGCTTATACAATTCAGATTGTTTCAAAGTGGCTTTATAGGGATAAAGAGGAAAATAATGATTCAAAGACACAAACAAAGATCGATTCTGCTGTAAAGCATCTCTAAAAATAACAACAGTGTCAAAAAATTATCTGGAAAAATTGAATCACAGGTTTTCAAACTGTGGTCCGTGGACTTCCTCACCAATGATTAGTGTGAAAATTATTGTACATTTTTGATAATAATTTCCAGATAATTTTATGGCTGTAGTAAAGTGAAAACTTAAATGCCAACTTTATTTGTCAATTTTATTGAAGTTTCAATATCCTGCTGTTTCCTCTGACAGTATAGAGGAGTCTTAAAATATATAGCTGCTTTTTATATTGTAAGAAATGGGGGAAATTGGGTTTCTAAAGTGTTCTGAGTAGTTTTTAGCATGTTACTATGCAGTTGCCCATTTAATCCCACCGGTCACAATAGTGACCGTTAAAAAAGGTTTTCATTTATTAAGCTCTAAAAACCTTACTGACTGATGTTTTAGTGCACTTCCTGCAAATATGGACAAAATAAGGGGTCTCAATGAAATATGTGCAACAATTTTGAAATTGTTAATGGTTGTATTTTTTTTTTTCTTTTATCTCCGTGTTCCTATCGATGTTGTTTAAGGGTTTTTTATGCATAATAGTAACCCTAGAATGTGATCGAAGAGTTTAAAATAGCTGGGCTAATATATATATAAAATAATTTTTATGGCTGCAGAAATATGTTAATTCAGTACACACCTTATCCAACCGGTCACAATTGTGACCGACCATAAAACACTTAAAAAAATATTATGTCAAAAGGACATCATTTGGATATTTTCATGTCTGGGAAAAATTTGGGATTAAATGGGTTAAGGTCAAAATCCAGTCATTTAGATAAATAATAGACCTTACCAACTTGGTTTGAGGGATCACTCACATTAAAGACGCACTTACCTTTAACATCTCTGCTACATTGATCCGTGTCACATTTGAGTCATCGTGAGGCTGAGTTTCCATCTCTTCTTCTTTGAAAACTGTACATGTGTCAGAGCAAACGTTCCCACCCTTTGCAGATGGATCTTCATGACCTAAGCGATCCATTTTTACAGAACTGTTGCTTTGGATGCACGAGCTGAGGGCCCATAGATGTTTGTGCACTGTGTCGCGATTGAACCCCTTGAGTTTTTTTAACCCTAGAAGATTGAGGAAGGCGGTACGGTACTCGGGACTGTGGCAGTAGATGATTGGGTTCAGGCCCGAGTTGGTGTAGCCGAGCCAGTTCAACAGGAGGAACACATCCTGTGGTAGCACTAGAGGATCAAAAACCTTGATGATATTGAAGAAAAAGAAGGGCAGCCAACAGAGAATGAAGATGCCCATAATAATCCCCAGCGTCTTGAGCGCCTTGTGTTCTTTCACGACATGCCTCGTTGATCTCCGGCTCAAGTTACGTCCCGTTTCACCTGGATTTTCACAAGAGTCTTCTGTGCTTGTGCTCAGAAAGCGGAGTCTATCCTTATCGATGAGTTTCAGCTGTCTGGTCGCGATGACGAACACCTTCCCGTACACAAACACCATAATAACAAGGGGCACGTAGAAGGACACCACCGAGGAGAAGATGGTGTAGGTCTTGTTCGTATGGAAATCACAGCAGTCTGATTTATTGTAACATTGTTTTGCCTCATCGTAATCTGAACGAGAATAATGGTTCATGATTGGCACGAAGGAAACTAGGGACGCCACCATCCACACTGTGCAGACGATGTAGCCAGCTCTGCGCTTCCCAAGGAGGACCTTATGCTCAAAAGGTCTCGTGATTGCAACATAGCGCTCAACGGCGATGATGCACAACGTCTCTATGCTGGCCGTGACGCAAAGCACATCCACGGATGTCCACAAGTCGCAAAACTTGTCACCTAACAGCCATTTCCCGCTGACCACCATGCTGGCGCTCAAAGGCTGGACCACACAACCCATGATGAGATCCGCGAAGGCCAGGGAGATGATGAAGACGTTGGTGGTGGAGTGGAGCAGAGGGGTGCGAACGATAGCCAGGATGACCAGCAGGTTTCCAATCACAGTGAGGAAGATGACTAGTGCCAGAGGAAGAATGAGCAGGGGCTGTGCCGGGCTGGAGCTGTTATTGCTCATCCTGAGAGGAATCTTTCAGGGAAAAAGAGAAATGGACACAGGATCGGTCAATCCCAAAGTGCTGGGTTAATGCCCTCCTAGAAACAGGTTCCAGGTGACTTCATGTTGAAGAACAATGACGGAACTTTTCCACCAGTGAGAAGGAGATATCAGCGTCTCACTCATTTCGAAAGTTCATAGGCTTTACAGACATGAGATATAATTGCATGCAAACTCGCAGACTGTAAGTTAACTAGCAGGGCAAGACTTTTATTTGTTATCGTGCACTAGGAGGAGGAGCATGCGGTGGGTATGAGAACTGTGTTTTCACATATAGCTATGAGAGACTTTACATAACTTCACTTAACTTTTCCTAAGATCTCAGCTCCTTCTGACCCATAATGCTTTATTTGTGGCATGGTTTTATTGTACTATTTTATTGATATTTTGAGCTGTTTGCTTTATTGCTGATGTTGCTAATTGTTCATGCATTAATCTCTGTATATAACGTCACAAAAACAAAGCTGTTGCTGGGTACTCGTTTCAAAATATGTATTTACGTGCCGAAATGAAACAGACCGATGCGGAAAGTTTCATGCCTTTGTGAAGTAACAAAGCATTTTCAGCTTGCTTACAGTCATTTGAGATGATCAAATACCTTCTAATGGCCATATTTTAACCATTTTTATTATATTATTTTCTTGATTTCAGCTATTTCCATTATTGCTGATATCATTGAATTGTTTATCACTAATATGCATTAACGTTAGTATGACATCACAAAAACAAAGCTGCTGCTGATAAATTCAAATACATATTTACGCTTTTTTTATGCTTTATGAAGTAATAAAGCAATTTCAGCCAGCTTACCCAGACTTCTTATCATATCAGATGATCCTCCTAACCTATAATGCATTATTTTGTACCATATGTTTAACTTTTTAATGATTTTATTGTAGTATTTGATTGATATTTACAGCTGTTTTCATTATTGCTGTGTGTTATCATTATCATTAAGCTGTGGCTAATACAAACTTATTTCAAAATGCATATTTACATACCGAAATGAAACAGACATGGAAAGTTTGATGCCTTTATGAAGTAACAAAGCAATTTCAGCCAGTTACCCTGAATACTTTTCATTTGAGATGATCACATACCACCTTCTGACCCAGAATGCATTTTCTGCACCATATTTTAATGGTTTTATTGTATTATTTTATGTAATATAACTTCACAGAAACAAAGCTGCTGCATACTTATTTCAAAAAATGTATTTACATGCTAAAATTAAATCGATCGACCTGGAAATATTTAATGCCTTTATTAAGCAATAAATCTATTTCAGGCAGCTTACCCAGACTTCTTGTTATTTGAGATGATCTCATACCTCCTCCTGACCCATAACACACAGTTTTTTGCTAATTTCATTTAATTGTTAAAGCACTACTCTGCACAAAACAAAGCTGCAGCTGCATACTTATTCCAACTGACATACTTCCGTGTTGAAATGAAACAGACCGAAATGGAAAATTTGGTGCCTTTTATGAAGTAATAAAGCAATCTCAGACAGCTTACCCAGAAAGGAACTTTCTCTCTCAAATCATCTTCAAAAATCTGTGCTTGTTAGCAAGTTAACCCTTCTTCAAGACTCTTATCTTCCATTATCGTGCACTTGTTCTCCGTGCACCTTCCCACGCCTCTAAATATCGATGTGAACAAATTGTTCTGAAGGATGCAGGACGTGTGGTTTGCGGTGGGCACAGTATTGTCAGCTTCCTGTGGTAGAACTTCTGGCCTCTACAGAAGAACTTCTGCAGAATGAGCACGTTGCTATCAAAAATGTACAATTAACATACTAATGTACTGAACAATTGTTCACTAAATAATTATGAAGAAAATGATGTCCTTTGTGGAAGTTGTTTTGGTACGTTTCGTTCTGATACGATTCATACCTCTTGGATCAGCCAACGCACTGCCCTGACCCTATTTACAATTAATTCCAGAACGTTGCTTGTTTCCTGTCTTGTCGTATCTTAGTTTTGGTTTTGTTTACACTGAATTCACAGCGTATAGACGGTCATGCTACAATGCAGTTCTGTTTGTCAGACAGATTAGCCATCATTCATTTGCTTCCCTCTGGCAGTTCAAGCAAAGCTTGACAAAGTTTCACAACATTTCATGACGTTCGGTTTACTGCTGAAAATGACAGACTGTTTAATTGGAAAAATATTAGAGTGACAGATTGTTTGTCAGGATGTCCATGTTAATAAGGCTACTGAAATTGTCTTAATTGCTCAAGGTGAGTAAATAGTACAGAAAACTGGCAAACATCATTTGCTATGTATTCTTTGATTTTGGTGTGTTTTTAATTCATACGATGTCTGTACAGCACACTAGCTTGACATTGATGGACTGTAGCCTCAGGAGAAGTTCATCGCTCGCAATTTTACACACATACACGGAGAGCATGTTTGTTTCGCTGGCTCGCTTCGGTTCTCAGATGATAACTATAAAAAAACAGCAACTTTTAAAAAATTCAGAAACTTTCTTGCAAATTGACACGTGTGAGGGCAAAACTACAAATTCTTGGTGAAAATTGCGTTGCCTTAAGTGGTAGAAATTTTATTTATGCTGTGGGCTACCATTATAGCTCGGGAAAGAGAGAGCTCTTTCTGTCATAGTTGCTGTGTAAGACTCGCTCCCGTGATCCCAGAGTGCTCTGGGCCTCTTGCTGAATATTGAGATTTACAAACTGTTCTTGTTTCTGGAATTTAAACCATTGCTGTCGGACAATTTAGTGGGTTGACAGAGATATTGTCTTCTATTGCATAGGCGATAAACAAAGGCTTACATTTGTCTAAGACATTGCTGCCCATGTTGGCTCATCTGTGATATGACAAAAACCTTCAAACTTGGACAGCACGTCTGTGCAGGTCCAGACAATCTGCTGTAAACACAAAACTGATAACACAGTTTGACCAAACACACTGCATTTCCAAGATTAATGACTCAATTCAGAGACAGATTTTTTCAAGACACACACACACACACACACACACACACACACACACACACACACACACACACACACACATTTGTTTCTGTGAATTGTGGGGACTTTCCTTAGACTTCTATTACTTTTATACTGACCAAACGATATGTTCTATGCCCTAACCCTAACCCTACCCCTTACAGAAAACCTGTTTGCATTGTTACACTTTCAGATAAACATAATTTACTATTTTTAATTATTTTTTCCCCTTGTGGAGACTGCAGTCCGGTCCCCACAATGTCAAAAATTTCAGGTTTTACTATCTTTGTGGGGACATTTGGTCCCCACAGTGTAGCATAAACAAGTACACACACACACACAGACACAGAGAGATATTTGTTTGCTGGCATTATCTGTCTCTATCAGGTGTTTTCTATGAATGTGATACAAATTGGTATGAAAAAAGTGGTCTTGACATTCTCTATTGTATTGGAATATATAAGTCATACAGCAAGTGTTATTTTGTCATAGGTCTAATATTATTGTTTGAAGTAACATATTTCAAATACATTTTTTTTAAATTAGCAAACTACCAAAATCAAGAAAAAGGATAACATAACTAACTAAATTTATTAATTTAATTAGTTAACAATATAATACCTGTTTTAAATCTGTTATTTTAGTATCACTGAGGTACTTTTTATAATTTTTATTCATATTTTCCATTTTTATTTAGTTATTTAATTTATCTCATTGAGTAGTAATGTTGTTTTTGTCATTTTAGTAGTTTTTTTTTTTAAATGTCTATATATTTAGACTTTTTTTTTTATTTTAAATGAGAAACTACCAAAGCAAGAAAAAAGGATTTGTCCCCAAATAAATAAATAAAACAAATAAAGAAACAAACCCTATTTTCAGTAATTAAAATTATTTTTATGTTTTAGTGTTTAGTGTTTATTGCTAGATAGACAAAATATGTCCAAACATAAAATAATTACAGATTATATAATATCTGGTTTGCGGACAGTCAACATTGACTGAAAGTTATGCACCTCCTTTTACTCACTATTTATTGAAAATGAAAAAAAAAAGTAATAATAAAAGGAGTTTCTGTTTTGTATCATATTCATGAAAAGTGTTTTTGTTTTTTTTTTCAATTCTAGTTTCACAAGACATACAAACTATGATAACTCCATCCAAAAAAACAAACAAAAAAACAAACATTCTTTGTGACTCACATGTGCACATGAATACGTTCATAGCGCCACTTAGTGGTAAAAGTTTAAATACACTGTTTTTTTGTCATTTTTCCCACAATTTTAGCAGATGCCACATTCATTCATATGATTCATATGTTGAACTTGATTAAACTGAGCCACGTAGTCTGTGAAAGCTGTAATCTAGAAAAACCGAGAAACTATGATTGATCTCATATGCTTATGCACACAACCATGAGCAATTAGTATAACTGGACCGAGTACACATGGACGTTGTACATTAAACAAATTATACTCGGAGTAATTACGGAAATGGACCTCAATGAGTGTGCCGAGATTAAAAAAATATCCAACGAGACAACAACAGATCGATATAGTCAATACAGGTTGTTCTTTTCTCCTTTTATTTATTTGACAAACTCTAAGATGTGCCAATCTATAAAGGACTCTCATAAATTCCAAGGCAATAAACAAAAAAAATCATGAATCTCATTTAAAACATCACTGTTCGGTTTTAATTGGTTTTACAAACAAGGAATGTGTTTGAAATGCTGTAGGCCTGGTGTGAGAGAGAGCGTTTCATGCTAATGAACACGGCCAACGTGTTACTTTTCCCCTCCGCACAGCTCCAACAGGATCTTACGGTAATCGCCTGACGTGTCACCCTAGAAAACAAACAGAACAGAGTTTCATGATGGATTAAATGTTAGTACTGCCTTTAGTGAGTTTTTACTCTCAGGCCATCCAAGATGTGGATGAGTTTGTTCCTTCATCAGAACAGATGTGGAGAAATTTATCATCACATCACTTGCTCACCAATGGATCCTCAGCAGTGAATGGGTGCTGTCAGAATGAGAGTCCAAACAGCTGATAAAAACATCACAATAATCCACATGACTCCAGTCCATCAATTAACATCTCGTGAAGCAAAAAGCTGCGTGTTTGTGAGAAACAAATCCATCAAGATATTTTGAACCTAAAGCCATTGATTCCAGCTAAAATACAAGTTCTCTAAACACACTATTGCTTTCTACAGGGAAAAACTCTTCTCGTCTGAATCAGGAAAGAAATATGCACAGATCAAGCACCATTTACAAGTCAAAAGACTTCTAAACAAATATGTCAGTGGATTTAATGTGAGAAAACAACAGACAATGGACTCTTTCACTGGATGAAGTGTTATTATGGATTCTGGGCCCATTTATTGCCTAGAAACAATGGTTTACATATAAAACGCCTTGATGGATTTGTTTCTTACAAACACACACTTTTTCACTTCGCGAGATGTTAATAGATGGACTGGAGTCATGTTGATTACTTGTAGATTGTTGCAATGTTTTTATCAGCTGTTTGAACTCTCATGCTGATGGCACCCATTCACTCCAGAGGATCCACTGGTGAGTAAATGTAATGCTAAATTTATCCAAATTTGTTTTTATGAACAAACAAACTCATCTACACACTGAATAAATACATTTCATTGGGTGAACTATTCCTTTAAAAGTTTGGCTTAGAATATTTGTAATATGTTGTTAATGGCTTTCGAATAATGCGTTTAGTCAAATATTCCCAGTGAAACAGCTGTGTCCCACCTTTATAAAGGAGTGAAGGGTCTTTCCATACATCTTGTGGAACTCTGCTTTGATGTCAAGCATATCGATCTCGGCACGAGCCACCATGATCCTGATCAGCACACTATCTGTGGTGCCTAAACCCTAAGAGCCGAGAAACAAGAGAAAATATGACTTTTGCACTGGTCATATCTCTAATGTGTGCAAAAAGTAGATTAGTTGTTATTTTCATTTACCTTCATTGACTTGTACAGCCTTTCAGCAAAAAATGCAGGCTTGTTTTTCAAGCATTTCACTGCAATTGTTAAGAGATGATTTTTAGATCCCAGTATGCAATTGAAATTGTGATGCTAATTGAAATATTGCAATACTCACAACTGACCTATTGCCAGAAATACATCCTCCAGGCAGCCAGACATCTCCCTCTTTATGCTGTCTTCAATGTCCCGCCCAGAAACCTTCTGATACTCCTGAAACACTGAGACAAGAAAAATGGTTGCGAATGTGCTCGTTGTAATACTACCTGAATCAGCGTGCAATATGCAAAGCTTGAAACGCTATAGCTGTCACATGATCTTGCACGTTTAATTCATTTAGCAGGATCTAGTTAAAATAAATAGCTAAATATAAATAGAAAAAATATAACTAATCATATACATCTTAATTAATCCTATAAAAATTACGAAAACACAAAACTACTAAAATTAAATTGAAAATATAAAATGCTAATTCAAAATATTAATAAAAACTATAATAGTATATAAATAATAGTAAAATAACACTGTACTGCCCAAAATTTAAATGAACAGCATGAATAGGCTGAGATGTCTATTCCAAACAACTTTATTTACATCCTGTCATCACAAGGTGGAAGTAATGAGTCTACTTCATTGTCCCAAGGTCATTTTCCCACTGTGCTGCTTTCTACTGTTATGTAAGAATGATCACTTGACTGGGAAGCTGTGTTTCTGTTATTTTCTGGCATGCACATATACCTCGGAGTAAGTGATTTCTGTTCCTCACACACAGCACAGTGAGGAACTTGACTTCATCTGTTCCCCAGCGAGCTTCGCCCGCCTCGTAGATGTCCTGTTGGAAGAGAAACAATTGAGAATTTTATCTAATCATTAACAGTATGAAAGGAAATTACTTAATGAACATCTACATGACTGTTGTTTGCCTAAGGCTGAACCCCACACATTATAAAGGAGTTCGCTGACACTGAATATATATATATATATATATATATATATATATATATATATATATATATATATATACACACACAAAAATGTCCATTGAAGTATGCCCAATTCATATTTACAAACCTCAGCCAAAAATAAATCTGTCACTACATTAGATAACATATAAACAATAGTTATTCTAAAGAAAGGCACCACAAGAACACTTTTTCCGTGGCCATTGTAGGCGGATTCCATAGTGGACGACTCTTATGAGCTGGTTATTATCAATAAATCAGAAAAATACAGCACGACCAGTGTAGCGTGAATACTCGATGAACGACTCTTATGAGACAATTCTTTTGAATCAGAGGCATGCAGCACAACCAGTGCAATCCGATTTGCGAGAAATGGATATTTAAGTGAATGAAACACTTAGAGAGCCACCAGTGCGGTCCAACCGATTCCCAAACTAATGACTTGTATGAATCTGTTTTATATAAGCTTATATTTTATAAGCAAATCAGCTTACAATGTTGTGTTTTTTTGTACTTAATGCTCTTCACTTAGAGCACTTTGAGACTTTGCTTAAGTCAGTTGTACAATGATGAACGCTATAGGTTTTGTCAGAAGTATTTTAATAAAAATCATTGAAATTGAAAGTAATTGAAAGTGTTTTTGACATGTCCAGTAGATTTAGGGGTCGCTGTATACTGAAGAACTACTATTGCCAAATCACATTGGATTTGCTAAGCAAGTAATGTCAAAGTAATACCCAGTTTAAGGTAATCCTAACCCATTGCACCCAAAAAATTGAACAAGTGCTTATTACTCAAAAAGCTGCTGCTAACCACGACAAAATCCTCACCTTTGCATCCTGGATGGCCTGAGCCTCATCCACTTTGGTGCTCTCGTCACGCCCGGCCTATAAGCAAAGCAGAAAACAATATCAATACGTCCCATACTCCAAACTACCAGGGGTCACACCTGCCCCGGCCGGACACTGTGGATGGTGAAGTTTTGCATGGCAAACAAGAAGGGATGAGGAAAGGCATCAAATAATCTTCTTCACAAATAAGATAATGCAGGTGATTTATTTACCGTGAGTAAAGACACCAAAACCCTCTGGAACATTCCAGATGTGTCTCCGCAGACATCGTCCTCAAGACTCTTGTCATGTTCTGTGATAATGACATCATTAGCATAAGAAAAGTAATTGAAAACAGTGAAATATGAGGAGACCTGTATATTTTGCACAATGCAAAAGTGTACATCCAAGTCTGAGCTGTAGTGTATATGTACCTTTTTTGTAAGTAGAAGTGATTTCCTTTGTCTCAGCATTGCTTCTTGAGGCCAGGATGTCAATGAGACATGCCTCCTCTGTCCCTGCACCCTGGACAAAGATATTGTGATATATATATATATATATATATATATATATATATATATATATATATATATATACACACACACATATATACACACACACACACACGCGCAATAATGTAAACTCACAAAAAGTATTACAGTGGTACCATGGTCCAGTGATGGATAACTGAATGACTAAATTATTACTATATTCATGTATTATTTTATATATATGTTATGGCACACATATGTACTTCAAACAATACAATAGATTTATTTTTGCCTTTATTACGATAGGACAGTCTAGATCTGACAGGAAGCGAAGTGGGGGGGGTCTGGAAAGGTTCACGAGTCAGGACTTGAACTCGGGACACCCATAGCACAATGGTGCTGTATGTCGGCACGTTGCCCACGAGGCTATCGGCGCTGACAAACCAAGTCTGTTTTTGAGAAAGGCATGTGAAAGACTGACAGTGATCAGAGGACACCTTATTTTTCAACATGGAAAAAACAGAAACCATCCCATGTTAGAACTAGGTATTTATTTTTATTTCTATTGTTACCTAAAATAAAGAATTTTCACTTCAAAACAATGAAAATTTAGCCATTTAGTGGATTTTTAGAAGTAATGTTTAATTGTGATAGTTATACATTGTCAGAAAAGATCTGAGTAATGTCTTTTTTTCAATATAATAATATTGTTATATTTGAATGGGTTAAATGCAGAGCACAAATTCCGAATATGAGTTACCATACCTGGCTACAAGTCACATCACTTTTTTTTTCCAAGTCAGATCAGAGCAGTATTATATTATAATATATACTGTGTGTGTGTATTTTATATATATATATATATATATATATATATATATATACACAACCCAAATTCTGGAAATGTTGGGATGTTTTTTAAATTTGAATAAAGTGAAAACTAAAAGAATTTCAAAATCACATGAGCCAATATTTTATTCACAATAAAACGTTGATAACATAACAAATGTTTAAACTGAGAAATTTTACAATTTTATGCACAAAATGAGCTCATTTCAAATTTGATGCCTGCTACAGGTCTCAGGTGAGGTCTCACACACCCACACACACACACACACACACACACACACATAGTGATTGGATTTATGTGTGTGTTTAACAATGATAATGCCAGTTTGTTATTTTAAGATGTGGAAGTAAGCTATATAATTACAAGTAGTAAACTGTAAAACTATTTGAGCTATAAACCAGTGTTTAGAATTAGGATAATAAATTAAAATAATATTATGAGAAATACCAGTTTGCAACATGAAGCAGCATAACGGGCTGTTTCTGGACAGTTAAAACAGCTGGAAGCGTTTGACACCAGAAGCCTTGCACATTCAAGTAAAAATGCTCTCATGTGAAAAATAAAATACCATATGAAATGGGCGTTGCTTTAAACATTTCCCAGTCCTCACTAACCTTGATGGCGTTTCTCAGCTCATATGCGTCGTACACCGGGGCGGGCATCATCAGGCCGACCACAACCTTCTCAAAGTTTCCAGTAAGCTCTGACTTCAAGCAGTCAAGCAGTTCCTGAATAGGCATTTTAAAATATAGTGTGAATTACCACATGGGAAAACAGTGTTGGTTTGTTTTTTTTAAATAGCACAGACAGCACACAAACCCAGGCTTTTCAAGCTTAAAATTCAAATAGTTCTTCTTAGATATATTCATTCATGCTTTAAGATTTATTTCCACATCTTACATCACAGAAGAAACAAATGGATTTGCTGTAAGGAAATAATGTTCTGTTGTAGACCAAAACTGTAATATCTGCTGTAAGCCTGGGTGGGGAAGGCATGTTGTCTCCACAAGACTGTCCTGAATGCTGTCCAGAACTTCCCCCACAATGACTCACACTTTCTTGCTATGTAGACAGCGCTGTAGTCAGTCAGTGTTTCCATTAACATAAGCAGCAAGACATGACCGTGACTTTTACTGATTCTGGTTCCCCTGACCAGCTTACAGAGTTACAGAGGTTTACAGATTAATCGAGGCCAGGGCAACCACCAGGAAGTGCAATAAAAGTCAATGCTGCATTCTTTATACCCGCTGATGATAACAGTCATAATGCAGGGATGTCTCCCGAAAGACACCGTTTGTAGATGGACTCTCTGTTCCCTCACTGTGTCCACTGAAGAGTTAATGATTGGAGCCGGTCAGCAGCATCTCTTATCAGTGATTCATTCTCTGCTTTGTCTATCTTCAAACTGGCTACAGAATCATCAAGAACTGTCAACACTGTTATCTAATCACCTTGCGAGCTGTATGTTTTATGTAAATACAACCTGATGGTTGCTCACACCGTCTCTGCCATTTGGACCTTCCACAAAGATAAGAACATGACTACAAGCTTCCCTAATTTCGATCAGGACAACATCGATCAGGTTGTTTTGGTCCAAAGTGAGATCTGATAATGATGGCTATGGAGTTTTATAGATCTGTTTTACAGCAGAGAATGGCAACTGTTGGTTAAATTAAAGTATCGAGTATATTACCTTTCCCACGCTCTGTTTGAAAGCCTCCTTGATTTTCTGCCTTTGTGCAATAGTGCGATGAGCGAGGATCTCGATGATAGTGGCCTCGTTGGTACCTGGAATTCATTCAGGTTTGGTTAAAGTAACAGTTCATGCAAAAATGAAAATTCTGTGATCATGCAGTCAACTTTGTCATTTTAAACCAAATATTTACTCATTTTGAGATTATCAGCATCAGCCGCATTATCTTCACTGTTTGTCATCTTCAGCAAAACACACTGATTATGGATATGGTTTTTTTTATTGTGCTATTAAATGTATATAATAAACAGTATAATGAATATTACAGAAATAATAAATGTTTTAATATTTTTGAAAGTCTCATGCTCACCAAAGCTGCATTTATTTACAATAAAAAATACAGTAGAAACTAATATCACGACATTAGAATTTACTGTAACTTTTACAATTTACTGTACAACTTTTGTGTCTTAATCTATTTTAAAATAATTTTAGAAACATTTCTTCTTATTGTTAACATTAAGAAGTTGTGCTGCTAAATATTTTTGTGGAACCCATGATACATTTTGTTGAAGAACAAAGCAACAGCATTTATTTGAAGTCTTTACTGTCATTTTTGACCAACTTAATGTGTCTTTGTGGAATAAAAATATTAAAGCATTAAAAAAATCTTACTGACTGCTAAATTTTGAACAGTGTAGTGTTTCCTATATATAATAATTCTACATACAAGATCTATATATTTCTATGGCTTTTCTGGATACATTTTTTGTGACACATTACATTGTATATTCTGCAGAACTTCTCCTTTTACGTTCCATGGAAGAAAGAAAGTTTGGCATGTTTGGAATGACACACGGGTGAGAAAATGACAATTTTCAATTTGACATCTGCATATACATTTCTGACACTTTTGGAATTATGTTTGTTATTTAAAGTTACCCATAAAGTCCCACATGCTTGTTCGTAAAACAGCATTAGATTGCTTCATTTTCTTGCACTGCACAGACATTTTTGACACTTTCAGAATCACAAGCTCATTGTTATTTAAAGTTTCAAACTGCATGTTACTCATAACTCACTTAAGGCCAACAAACGAGCCTGTGTTTCGTAATACATCTCACGCTGAAATCAGCTGAAGGCCATTTAACTAGAAATCTGCATTCTCTAGTCCAAGCTCTAGTCTACAACAAGGAGGAAACACCTTTTCGGTTACAGGACGAATGCCAGAGAATCAACCTCTACTTTGCGTTGGACCAAAGCCCAGCTAAACCACAGGTGTCAGCGCTGAGAACAGCTTGCAGGGTTCTTTGGAAATGAACAGAGATGTAGTTCTCTGATCTACCTGATAAGAAATCAACTGGCTGCATCATTTAAAATGCAACCAGGTGATGATTCTCATTTGATTAAAATAGACAGAAAATGGGTCTTGTAAATACGGTCATCCTGAAGCCTGGCTCTGATTTGTCCGATCACTTACCAGCTCCTTTCATAGCACCGTAGATTTTCTGGGCATCTTCCTCTGGGTTGAAGCCGGATGCCTCCGTGACGGTTCCACGGTTGCCCAACTACAGCAAAGAAGAGATAACACCAGCTTTAGATAGATTTAACAAGTGTGCAAAACCTGAAAATTAGAGTTTCTGTGACAGGGCTGCTTGACAACTTATGTATTTTTAGGCTCAGATTGTGTCAAAGGCAAAACATAACTCAAACGTTAAAATAATGTAGAATTAAATTAAATTTTAATTTAAAAATTAAATTCTCTTATGCTAACCAAGGCTGCATTTCAGAAATAGAGTAAAACAGTAATATTGTTAAACGTGAATACAATTTAAAATAACTTTTCTATTTGAATTTATTTTAAAAAGTAATTTATTCCTGTGATCGTGAAGCTACATTTTCAGCATCATTACTCCAGTCTTCAGTGTCCCATGATCCTTTTGAAAACAGTTGTGCTGCTTAATATTTTTTGTCAAAATCATGATACATCGTTGCAAGGTATTTTGATTAACCCGAACATTCGAAAAAACAGCATTTATTTAAAATAGAAATCTTTTGGAACATTATAAATGTGTAAATGTCTTTACTCTCTCATTTAATCCGTCTTTGCTGTATAAAAATAACTTACAAAAATTTACTAACCCCAAACACATTCTTTATTGTGACTATTTTTCACATACCCATTTTCTACAATCTTATATTCGAGCTTACATAAAAGTTGCCACCCTTTTAAAATTCACATACATTCAGTTTTTCTACAAAATTAATTTCAAGCATTATTTGCCAGACTTTTGACTGGAAAATGAGAATGAACCAAATGTGTGATAATGATACAATAAAATTAATTGCCTTTGAATCATCTAGAAGTGTGATTAAATGTTTATGAGAATGTAAAAAGATGATGGTAACAATGCATTTCTTACCGCTGCCATTGTGATGGAGGAAAGGTTTAAGTCTTGAGTTGAGGAGATGAGAACACTAAAGGCAAGAAATAAAAAAATGTGTTAAATATATGGAAGCATTAAATATATGGAGCCATTGTATAGGCAACTGTACATATAAAACTTTTTTTTTTTAAACTGATGAAATGCAAAAGTTTTAAGCATTTATAATATGCCTTTGAAATCCACAAACAAAAAGTTTTGTTTTGACACATAACAATGAAACCGGGGCTTCATTTTCCCAGAAGCATTGCAATCCCAAATTGTAATCCTATTGGTGTCAGCGATATCTTTGTTTCTTTGATCTACTCAGGCTTCCAACGATTTTAGGAAACGCATGCCAATTTATTTGGGTTTTATTTAAGTGAAATTTAGGAGTGAGCTCTTAATAACAGGGTTAATGACACTACTAAATAAATAACACCTTTGGATGCACTAGCAAAATGGTTTCCACTTTACTATTCAGCTCATTAAGCAGAAGAGGCTCAACCGGTAATTAACAGCCTAATGCTCAGTATCAGATTCCCCTTTGAAACAATAAACTTACAACCTTTTCTAACCCCCAAAAGACCTCATTTAAAACGCAGAGACATCTGACAGTCTCTCAGTTTTCACTTCATTGTGTTCTAACACTGACAGCGGCCCCATGACAATATAGTGCATCATTTAAGATCTTTTAATAATTTATTCTTTGCATACAATGTGCTGTATGTTCAAAGAGCCTGTCAACATTATATTTGACTCCTGCTGTGAAGCTGCAACACCGTTCACAAACCTCTTTTGATTGAGCCTCAGTATCAGAGATACATTCATTGACATTCAAAATGCATTTCGGCGTTTAATATTAAAGATTTAGCTCTTATTTGAGAAAGTTCAGCATATGGCTGCCAGCGTAACCCGCAAATTAAAACCTAAAGGAAAATGTTATGGCTCGTGAGAGTTCTGTTTAGTTATCAACTTAATAAGATTCCTCTGAAGAAATTAAGACTTAAGACATGCAGGTAATAGCCTAGATGGTAAGAATTACATGAATAATAAGTCCATATTCCGATCTCTGTGAAATACGTTTAACAATTTTTTTAATGTCAACATTTATGAAATGTAATAGTATGTAATTCTGCTTTCTAAAGACTGGTCAAAACTCAAGATATTTGCCATTTTTGTTCATCAGAAACATCTGCATATCTAAAATTAACACATTTTTTTTGCAGTCAACTTAATAAAAAGTAAATATTTTTCAGATAATATGTTAGCAATTCATTTATAAAATCATCACAGTGCAAAAGCCAGTTATTTAATTTTGGAAACAATTTAGTTGTCTTTGTTGCATTTAATATTTTCTACACACAGGACAGGCCTAAATAGATTTTCATCCACGAAAACATACAACTGTTTTTATATTGTGACAAAGGGGTCCTTCACAAGGAGATAATCATATTTGGGGGTCCTTATAGCATCAAAAATCCTGATCTAGGAGAAACAAAAGAGATATGATAAAGGGATTTCATTCATTCTTTTTCCTCTTGTGGATATATCCTTCCTTGCTGACTATACTAAATCTAGGTCATTGCCTTGTGTTTGTAAAGCATGTGGTCTAATTAATTTGCCATGCAAAGCAATATGACTCATTGTATTTTAATGAAAGCCACATCTGAAGGGATCATGTTTAGCAGTATGGAGTCACGTGACGGAATACGGGCGTTCAGTGCCGTCGCAAAACGTTAGGAGAGAAAACTTCATTTTACAAACAAGCTTGAATCCACGATTAAGTTTTATTTCCATGGCATGATTTCTGTTCGCCTGATAAATGAGTAAACTGATATTATAAACATTCGTTATAGAGCGGAAAGAGACGCGAATAAGATGAAAGCGAAGTAAAAGTTTTTTAGGAAAGCGGATGGGAGTTTTTATGATCTTACCTTCTGAAGCGCTGGATTCAGAGATGCAGGACACCCGTCACACTGAATGGACGTGGAGATTTGCGAGAATCTTTCTGAGTTTTGTTTCCAACTTTTGTTGGGTGTTGGCCTGTCAGTTCCTCATTTACGCCCCTCCTCTTTATATTACGTTGAGATGAGAGCTTGAACAGTTCATAACCTGAGGAACAGTTTGCTGAAACTAAGACTTGCCTGTTTGACATAGTGATTTTTCACCCACATATGATCATTCATGTGCTTACGGAAGCCTTTTAACTCTGTCACATGTCTCAGCTGTGCTTATAGCCAATTTCAAAAGTTTCTTTAATTGCTTTTTTTCTAAACTCTTTTGTCGCGTCAGTCTTCCAAGTATTTTTTGACGTAAAATTAATTGCATTATAGAGGGTAAAAATATAATTGCATGATCACGGATATACACAGGTAGAACGCTGCCAGTTATCTTCCATCTGGCAACAAAAACTGTAATTTTGTAACTATGTAGCTGTTCTATAAAGCTGACAAGTGACAAGTTAACTCTTGATTATTTGCAAAGGGAGTTACAGCACCCCCTTCTGGTACAAGTTGACAAAATTAAAAGCACCCCTCCTTCACATAAACTTCTTTCATAGTTTCTTAGTCTTTAATCATAATCATGTTGTGCACTGTGAATCAGTCAGTCAAAGAATAGATTTATCAAACGGATAGTTCCGGTCCTTGATTCTGATTGGTTGAGCCGCGTTCGAAGCTGTTGTAAATTACACTACAAACCTACACCTTTGTTTACTTTGTGTGCTTGGCAACCACTTTGTTGCAACCTGTCTCTGATGAACTACATTGGTGGAAGAATTCTGTTTTTATTAATATCATTACACTTTATTTGCTCTGTTTTATTTTGTGAAACCTTACTACGTATGTGGAATAACCAAGTTATAACAACGCCCCTTAGCTGTTATAAATTCACTGTAAACCAAGGCTTCTTGGGGCTTATTGCTCAGTAATTTACAGTCTGTTTTGCTGTTAAAATATGACGGTAACGTTAGTGACCTATTTCGATTTTAGAGTGGGTAAATATTTAAATATGAAAAATATTTTTGGTAAATACAGTGAAAACACAATTTAATGTCTTTCCAAAACCTTACATTGTGTGCATGTCCCACATTTTGATGACTGGGTTGCAAAACTCATACAAATAAGGTAGAATGAATTCTGCTCATATAATATTTAATTTGACCTCATAAGGTCAACATTTTCACTGCCTTTTTCTCTGTCCCCGCTGATGAAAGGAGTAGAAACGACTGTAATTATTAAGAATGTCAGACTTTTATTATAGCTTTAATAGCATTAGCTTCACGCTTCCGGTGTGGTTTCCGGTTAGCTGGCGCATCTGCAGCATCCGAAGCCGCAGACGAGAAACGCCATGAACAAGACGCTCATTTCTGCCTGAATTTGATTCTGTCCGATTAAAATCAAACCGCATCCTTTCACCGTTCACCGGCAGGCCACCGGCGGAGCGCGCAGATGAGATGTGTCACGCGTCTGAGCGGGTTTTGCAGGAATGCTAGCGTTAGCGCCTAGCTGAGCATTTGTAGAATTTAAATGATTATTTTCATTAAACGAGAGACGAATTAATATGATTATGGACGTTTAACAAATTATATCTTCTATTAGTCTAATTAATATCCGCATGTCATCTGCTTTTCTGCGAAAAGTGGGTTGTTTTCAGAGGTTCTAATGAGCTGCACAGCTGGCTGACGATGGAGAGTTTGACTTTCATCCATCAAAACAATCATTTCTCTTTACTTCACGTTTGAAGGTTCATTTTTCAACGGGGCTTAAATGTTTACATTTATTTCAGTTGGATTTAAGTATTTATATCGTGATATGGGCCCGTGTCCCGTACATAGACACTAACGTTAGACAAACACTTTAATCATATCAGGCCATCATTGATAGTTGCTGTTTATTTGGGTGTACTCAACTGTGATGTATTGATTTAGTACGTATACCGTTTGTTTTCGTTTACTAAGACGTTTTTGTTGCTATACGGTTCATTTAAGCTGTGATCAGCACCAGAATTGGGCTACGAGTCCATGTTTGACAGTCACAGCTGATCTAGACCTCTGGCACCAGAACAACCAACCCACTTCAGTTTCTTAAAGACTCAGATAAGTAGTTAAGGGATCTTTGATACATCATGAAGAAGTTCTTTGACTCCCGGCGGGAGCTGGTGGGCTCTGGACCCGGTTCTGGAGGTGGAGCTGGAAGCTCTGCATCCAGCAGCGGTGTTGGTGGGAATTTTATCGGACGGGCTTTCACTGTTGGAAGACACCAGGTCACTGTAGAAGAAACTCTGGCAGAAGGTATGTCAGAATGATGTTTAATATTTTAGAATTGATTTTTGAATGTCCAGTCTCTCATAAACGATTTAAAAAAAATCCTTATCCAGTATTTGTGAATGCCTGAAGAAATTGTGTGTGTGTGTGTGTGTGTGTAGGCCTATATTAAGTAATTCTTAATATTATAGTTGTTTTTGAAGCAGGTTGGCCAATGCTGATCAAATCCAAATGACCAAATACTGAATGATAAATCTGTCTCGTCGACAGAACGCTACTTAATGTTTTCTTTTCATTCATCTTGATGTTCAGTGTTTTACAGCAATTAGTTACTGATAATTTTATCCAGCAAACATGTAGCATGGCCTGATGGTGAACTGTGGTTAGATCTCAGCGCTCCTCTCAACTCCTCTGGCAGATTTATTTAGTGGCCTAAATCCTCTGTCTGAAAATCTCTGCTCATCTGTACTTGGGTGTTGACATGTTCTGTGGTGTAACATCTTATACACAATCTAAAATTGTTTTATAAAGCAACTGAAAAATATTAAGCAGCACAACTGTTTGACAGATTTTCTCTTATGTTGTTTGATTAACATGACTGCTGTCACTTTAAGAGCTGCCCAAATCCAATATGCCGTTACACATGTTTTCTTTCTCAGCTGTTTGCTTTTACTTAAAGGTGCTCTAAGCAATATTTGAAAAACTCTTTTGACCACAGTGTCGGGCCAAGTCCCAAAACACACTTGCTGCCAATCAGCGGTAAGGGGCTTGTCTAGTAATGATAGGGAGAACAGGACTGATATTAGTAGATTGACTATAGATAGAGAGGGATGGCAGATAAAAAAAGAGGAAAATATCAGAGGAACAAAACAAAAGAAAGGTTAGAATCAAGCAAGAGATAGGAAGCAACATCGTCTTCCACGTGAAACGGCGCTAAACCATTTAAGCATTAAAACACACACTATTACCAAACGCATTCGACCTGAATTAGCATAGTAACACACATCGCTTTCACCTATTTTTCACCTACAGCGTTGTTGCCAGGGTTGTGTACGTGTGGGGCGGAGATATCAAAATAGGGGTGAGGTCCTGTTGGAGTATGGGCATGTTTATGTTTTGGTGGTTTCAAATATTAACATTGTTTGGCAAAATTCACTTAGTGCAGCCTAAAGACCTAAATTACTGTGTTTATGAGGATGCTTGCAAATACCAGCGTTTTGACACATACAAGTGTGTATTTAACCTACTGGAAGGCAAAAAAAAAAAAACCCTCAGTTCAATACTCGCGCAGTCTATGAGCACTGTCTTCACGTGCGCATGCTTTCTGACAGCGCTCAGAAACAGTCTCAGACAGTGCGTGCATATAGCAAAATGAGTTTCTTTCACTGCTAATTGCGTTTCAACTGCTTAAAATCACTTGTTTTTAAATCACAATGCTTCAAAACTAGGAATGTAAGGGTACACATTTTCGGTACGGGTCTTTTGGTTAAGTACGCATGTGTACCGGACAAATACAGAATTGTTTTAACCACTGCATGAAAGTGAAAGTCGTGACGTATTGTCAAGTATGGTGACCCACACTCGAAATTGGTGCTCTGCGTTTAACCCATCCAAGTGCACACACACAGCAGTGAGTAGTGAACAAATGCGCACACACACACCGTGAACACACACCCAGAGCAGTGGGCAGCCATTGCTCCAGCGCCCGGGGAGCAATTAGGGGTTCGGTGCCTTGCTCAAGGGCACCTCAGTCATGGTATCGAAGGTGGTGAGAGTGCTGTTCATTCACAGTCCCCACCTTCAATTCCTGCCGGTGCGAGAATCGAACCAGCGACCTTCAGGTTACAAGCCCGACTCTCTAACCATTAGGCCACGACTGCCCCATGAGTGAGATATACTCTTTTGATAAGAAACAAAGTCAAATTATGGCTGTTTTTTTCAGGAAATTCAAATAATAAAAGACGTATTGACAGTCTTTGATCACTATAGAAATGCCTCCGCATGAGAGAGCGCGATCATCCCTTCCTCTTTACTTCTAGTTTTAACACAAAATAAACATGAATGAACATCCCATGCCTCATGTTATCGCTCAATCTGTGTTTTAACCACAGAAAGATGTCAATAAAACAACTTGTAAACAAAATGTCGCGTAGCATTTCGTTTACCTTAGGAAAGTCGTCAGTGTCCACAGCTCGTTAGTTCACTAGAGAAATTAAGTCCGGAAAAGAGCATTTTGTGAAATATTAGGCTACACTCATATTTTAATTTACCTGTTAGCGATGTCTTAATGTATGTTTAAATAAATCTGTTAGGAAACAAGTTATGACAATCACTATGTAAATGAATGTATTTCAATAACAAGTAGAAATTATATAACCGTGAAGTCAAAACCAAGGTACGTACCAAACGTTTGTGTACCATAAAACGTGTGCAATTGATACGTTTTTATGACCACGTTTTACAGCAACGTCACATGACTCTGTAACCTCGATAGATACGATAGTCCAAAATCTCCAGTCGATTGACAAATTTCTACCTGTACATCACCCTCCCCTAGTTTCCAATATTAGTAATAATATGAAATGTTTCTTAAGCAGCGTAATAAATGATTTCCAAAGGATCATGTGAAACTGAAGACTGGAATTATGATATTGAAAATTCAGCTTTGCATTTTAAAATGCATATAAAATAGAAAACTATTATTTTAACGTGTATGTGTGTAACCTGTATATTGTGTAATATAATTTTTGATCAAATAAATGCAGCCTTGGTGAGCATGAGACAAAAATCTTTGTGACTAGTAGTGTATATAAATTCTTTGATGTTGATTCAAAGATCCATTTTTGAATGAGGAATTTAAGGGCTCCGTTTACCCAAAAACAAACATTCTACAATTATTTCCTCTCCCTCGTGTTGCTTTAAACGTGTTGATGTTCTTTCTTCCTCAAAAGGAGATTTAGTTAAGCATAATGCTACTTTTATACCAAACTATGAAGGTAAATGTATTCTAGGGGCTGTCAAAGCTTTAAAAATGTATAAAAAAAAAAAAAAAAAAAAAAAACTAATTTAAATTGGTGAAAAACATGAGGGTGATTGTTCATTGCATCATCGTGAATTGCATGTGTTATCGGTGATGTAAAGGAAACAGTGGTTTACTCTGTTTCATTTGATTTCCTGTTCAAAGATGGAGCTAGTAACAAAGCTAATAGACTTTCAGGCCTGGCGCATCTCAGACTCATCTGTCCTGTTTAAACACCTCTCAGCATCTTTTCTCAGCTCTGCAATATAAAACCAATAGCATCTGCTTTGCAGAGAGATAACACTGAATGTTTGACTGTTCCTGTAGAGCTAGGTCCTTGATGAAATATCTGTGTCCTGCTTTGAGGAATAACACTCTGCACCACATTATGCCAACACAGCAAATCTGAGTGCAAACATACAGATGCTGATGTCTGGTTGGACATATCAGCATGGACTATAACACCAAGATTACTTGCTTAGACTAAGTGTCTATATGCTGTTCACACTGAGTGCTTCCACTAAAATATCTGGATCAACAAAATGCAATTTATTGCATGCAGAAATGTGAATTATACATTTTGTAAACTTACTAACAGGGCGATCAGTGATTGAATACAAATAGTAATAGACAAATTTAAATGATTAATTATAATAACAATTGGTACTGTTTTTTTTTGTTTTTACAAATAAGCTATATATACAGCTTTTTATATTTTGTTCAATTTCTGTGGTGAACTGAATTAAATTTGCTGTTTTCCTAATGGTGGCAGTGTTGTGGTATATCTTCTTACTCAGCTTAAACAATGTGTTTTTGCCTTTGTAGGCGGCTTCGCAATCGTCTTCCTGGTGCGGACCAATCAGGGGGTGCGCTGTGCCCTGAAGAGGATGTACGTTAACAACGAACATGACCTGCAGGTCTGCAAGCGTGAGATCCAGATCATGGTGAGTGTGATGAAATGTCTACTGTGCTTTAGCAATGATGAGAGAATAGATTTTTAATTCTGAAATCCGTTTTAAATAATCTCTGTTCCTTTTGAACTTCCTATTCATCAAAAAATTTCTCTTAAAATATTAAGCAACTGTTTTCAATGTTGACGATAATAAGAAATGGTTCTCGAGCACCAAATCAGCACATTAAAATGATTTCTGAAGGATCGTGTGACACTGAAGATCACCGGATTAAAATGTTTTTAGAATTGAAAAAAAGTATACATATTTCACAACATTTATTTTTTATTATATAAATGCAGCATTAGTGAGTACAAGAGACTGTTAGAAACATTTCAAAAACTTAGCAACCCCAGACTTAGTGTAGGTGCCATACAATATTCAGAGAGAATATTTTTGTGATGACAGTTTGAGCTCGTTCATATTCTTTGTGTTCTTTGTGGACTGTGTTCCAGCGGGATCTCAATGGTCATAAGAACATCGTTGGGTTCCTGGACTCCAGCATCACAGCTGTAGGAGGTGGAGATGTGTGGGAGGTGTTTATCCTCATGGACTTTTGCAGAGGTAAGTCTGCTGTTCAGCCCCACAATGCCTCTGCGCACAGCCGCCTTGTGCTCTGTGTAAGAAAACAAATACACCTTGCAAAGAGTAAACTGAAGTTCTCGTCAAGTACCACCTAGATGGCAAACAGTGTTTAAAACAAAGGGACTAAAAGCTACTGTTTGTCATGGGTCTTTCCAAAGAAAAGTGAACAACCAGTAAGCTTTTCTTTTTCCAGTTTTCTTTTATTTAAAAGGATCTCTCAGTTATTTTACACGTCTAGTAGTCAGTTTTATCAGTGTTGTTTGAATTTTTGGTGTCAATGCAGAAGCACTTTTTTTGGCAATATTACTATGTTTAATATAAGTGAGTTTGTCCTTGTTTATTTTATTGTTGTGTTTTTCATCAAAAATAATAATGAACTTTGTCATGTGCAGAGCTCCGAATGTGACCAATCTTATTTAGGTTAATAAAAGTTCTGTATTTAATATAATATTGTACAGTTTTATTGTTGTAAGAAAAATAATGAATCCACCATTTTCAAACATTTCTTTTGTTCAAAGAAAGGAAAGGATGTAAAGATCAAATGTTAAAAATCAAAGTGTGAGCAACAGATCCTGAACATCACTGACAAATATCTTTTATTGAAATCAGTAAGAACGATGTTGTCTCAAGCATATTAATCTTTGGGAAATGTCTTCATATCATCCCTAATCTCCATTTATGCAGGATTTGTGCTGTATTTATGCAATTCATCCACCTGAGGGCACCCTTTAGATAGATTTCATGTCTTCATGGTAGCCTGACATGATCTTTTTGTACCTTGAGAAAGCTTTTCATTTATCAAATTGCTATGCCGTTTCCTAACAGCACCTACACAAAGGACTAAACCTGACTGGTTTATGCGTTCAAAAACGTTTTTCTGTCTCTTCATCTGAAAAGCTTTCAATATGCTTTTATTAGTTCATTTTGTGCAAGATGTTATTGTAAAGCCCCAATAGATGGTTGATTCTTTGATTCTTCCAAAAGAGCTTTGTGTGCTCACAAAAGGTCAAGCGTTTGGATGTATTGAATGCACTTTCACAGCGAGCAACCGTCACGTGGTATTGATATTCAGAAGAAATTGATTCAGATTAAACATGCTCGTTAGGGAGTCCATTAAAGGCAAAATGGCATAATTGCTGGCTAATTGACTTCTGAAGTGCTTACAGATGGATTCAGGGACACGTGTTTATATATGTGGTAATATCCTGAGAAGCACTCAGAGGGAAATCTCTTCGGTAGTGCTTTTGAAGGGTTAAATCTTTGTCACAAATCCTAAAATAGGATTTTAAAAAATAGGATCACATTCTAATATGTGACCCTGGACCACAAAACCAGTCATAATGGTCAATTTTTTTGAAATTGAGGTTTATTGATTTAAAATCAAAATATTGAGAAGAAAAAAAAAATCAAAATATTGAGAAAATCATCTTTAAAGTTGTCCAAATTTAAGTCCTTAGCAATGCATATTACTGATCAAAAATTAAATTTTGATATTTATGTTAGGAAATTTACAAAATATCTTCATGGAACATGATTTTTTCTTAATATCCTAATGATTTTTGGCATAAAAGAAAAATCTGTTGCTACAAATATACCAGTGCTACTCATGACTGGTTTTGTGCTCCAGGGTCACATATAGGATTACATTTCTAATAAAATAGATTTACATTGAATCAAAATAGGACTCCTGATACCAATAAATTGTCAAAAAAATAAAGGTTAGAGGTGGTCAGGTGGATTAAATTGTGTAATACATCAAATGTTATGCTGCTTTTGTTTCTGTCAAGGCAAGACATCACAGGTGAAAAGGATTAAAATGTTGATTACAGTACAAGACCATTGTTTTGTGAAATATGTTTAGATATGAAAATCATTATCTAATTAAATATGCACAAATTTCAGTATGTTTTTAGAAAAGAAAATCCTTTTGTTGGCATATTAGAGTTACAGGTTTTTATAGAGGGGATTTTAGATCTCTTTTTATCACTCCATATATTAGAAAATACTGTTGACAGCCAGAAAGAAAGAAAGAAAATCTGTTTTAGGAATAAAATATGGAATAAATCAGGTGAATTGTATATGATAGAAATAAAACTCTGCTTGCTGATGTGGAGATTTCTGACAGTACAAAAAAAACCAAAAAACAGATGCAAATAGACACAGTGTAATAAAATAAACACTTAAATGGGTATTTGGCTGTCTTCTTCCTACTAAAAGACATGTTATGGAAGCAAAATAGACCAACATGTGTGCATGAAAAAAACAATGGCTGTGGTGTCTTGCCTAAAGATTTCTTCAAAATTTGGTATTTGTACTGATTTAGCGCTGAAGTATTGTAACGTTTACCATCCCTACATTTGTTTGTGTGCAGGTGGTCAAGTGGTGAACCTAATGAACCAGCGTTTGCAGACGGGCTTCAGTGAACAGGAAGCACTCCAGATCTTTTGTGACACTTGTGAAGCTGTGGCACGTCTGCACCAGTACAAAACTCCCATAATCCACCGAGACCTCAAGGTTACTTTATTTTCAGCTTTTTCTCTGCTCCTCCCCTTCCTTTTAACTTCTCATACTAGCAACACTTGTGTGAGTGAATATTTCAGTTTGAGTCATGATGGAATGAATCATAGTTAACAGTCATTTGTGACTGACTGTTACCATGGTAAAAACCACTTCAGAGCAAACATTTGATTAGCAGGCCGAACTGCACTCCTCGTGCTTTTTCTCAAATGGTTTATTTCATTAGCTGAAGATGCAGTGTTGTACCGGAGTGTAATTTGCGTTTTTAAAATATCATCTGTAATATCTGTCTCTCTTTGCAGGTGGAAAACATCCTCCTTCATGACCGAGGACACTATGTTCTGTGTGATTTTGGCAGCGCCACCATGAAGTTCCAGAACCCCCAGAGTGAAGGAGTGACTGTGGTGGAAGATGAAATTAAAAAGTAACTCTTTCCAATCAGCCAGTTTCTGTGAAATTGAAATCATTTTATAACCAGTGACACCGTTTACCATGTTAATCAATTTCAGAACCGTTCAAAAGTTTGGTGTCAGTAAGGTGTTGGAAATTGACACTTATTTGGAGCAAAAATACATTATATTGATCAAAAGTGACAGTAAAGACATTCCTAATGTCTATGTGTGTGGGAGTCTAGATTTCAGTTTTAAATAAAAAAAAGTATCATGGTTTCAACAATAATGTGAAAAGCAGCACAATAACTTTTAGCGTTGATAAAAAAGAATAAATGTTTCATGAGCAGCAAATAAGCATATTAGAATGATTTCTGAAGGATCACTGAAGGATGTGACACTGAAAACTGGAGTAATGATGCTGAAAATTCAGCTTTGCATTACAGGAATGAATTGCAAATTAACACAGTATTAGGGATGGAACGATTATCGTTTTGATGATAAATCATGATAAAATTTGTTTATTTTAATTACCATTACAACCGTATTCGATTACCGTTATTTAAACAACTGAGTATAAATAAATACTGTCCAGCATAAAGCACAGTCTTAAGTAACAGTCACACGTGAGCACAGCATGCGGAGTAGTTTAGTTTTGTGTGAAAACATGACGGAAGAGCTGGGAGGTTTTAAAAAGGAAATTTCTAAGGAAATTATGCAAATGAATATATTAATGAATTATTTATATGAATGTACCTCTGAAGGTTCTGACTGTCTTCAGAAAATATTCGATGGCATTTTGTTTTCAGCTTCACTCCATGTAATACCTAAGTAAGTCAGTGTTCTTAATTGCAATGCTGCTTTGTCCACGGCGGTTACGGAAACAGCTGTAATTCTGCTATTCCATAAGCGCCACCTAGTGTCAGAGAGTGGATTTAAAGTTACATTTACATGCAGCCTGTGTGCAGGTTTTTTTTTTTTTGGCCACAAAAACGGACTGAATTTGCATGCCCTGTGGTAAACTATTACCCGGTTCATAATAAAACAAACTTATGTGGATTCTACACATTTAAACAATTCAGATAAGGTATAAAGAATTAATTATGGAGCAGATAAAATACATATAATCATGTATTAATCAATTGTCGTTTTGACTTAACCTCTTTTCTTTATTTAAGGGCTGAAAAAGGAAGTTTACTGTTTTATGAAACTTTTTTTCAAAGCTTTATTCGAACATTTCGTACATGCTATTAGATAAACTATTGTCAGTCATGTTGTCATTTAAAATCCAGACATCAATGGGAATGTTATTGTTTAAGTGTTTATGGCTGCAAAAAAGTCATTTTATTTGTTGTTTGTTGATTTTAAATACAAAACTTGGTTAAACGATTTGCGTCAGTACGTTTTGAAGATTTCCAGCACATTTCTAATTTTTAATTTGTAACAATAATTTTGGTCACTATAATCGTGATAAGAAATGTTCATACCATCTCTACATGGTATTAAAACAGTTATTTAAATAAATTAAATAATATTTCACAATATTACTGTTTTTGGTGAGCATAAGATACTACTTTCAAAAATATAAAATCAATTTTACTGACCCTAAACTTTTGAACAGTGTATGTTTGGAGGAATCTAATTTTCAACAAAACGCATGATGAATATGATGGCACACATCATTCTCCCTTGAAAAATGTCAGATTGCCACCGTTTGTAACAGCATTTTACTTTAGTTATTTTTGTAAGTTCAGTCACTCCTGTTTTTACTGTACTATTTATACTTTAACCTAGAATTTTGAAATTATGTATTGACATTTCTTATTAACTATTGGAAGTGCAATTGCTTTTGATAGAAGTGTTTAGTAAATGAGTCAATATTAATAATGTTTAGCACATTAGAAAACAGGCATAGAATATATTGTATTGTCTGCTTCCAATACAGTCAACATTATACTGTCATTAATAAAAAAAAAAAAACAATACATTGAACAATTCAGTTACGGTCACAGATATATCATACTAGTTACAATACAGTGTTTTCTAAAAGAAATGTCTGTTTTGTTTAGGTACACAACACTGTCCTATCGCGCTCCTGAAATGGTGAATCTGTACAACGGCAAAATCATCACCACTAAAGCAGACATCTGGGTAATTAAAGATATCAAAGATATAAAAGCAGTCAGTGGCTTTTTCATCCCTGTTTTGAATCGATCTTCCATTCCTAAATCAACACCTGAATGGATACTAGGTTACTGGTTATATTGATGTCAGCGTTCCAGAAGAAATTACAAAATTTTTGCGGTTTGACCAGAATTTGTATTTAACAAGGAAGTTTTGGTATCATATTGTATGTACCAATGAGGTTTTACACCGTGGGTGAGGATGCGCAGTGTAAATAGAAGTACTTGATTCTGCTTGATGCTTTTGTTTTTGTGCATTTGGATAATGTAAGTTAATTTGGTTTATTGTCCTTTTGGAAATTCTTTTTGTATCTGTGGCAACTCTTCAGTGGTCAATAACAACAATTTAAGAAATACAAACATCAACAGGTTACACATTACAAATACAACCAGCATCAAACAACATCCCTTTCACAACAACAGAATCACTGCCAAAGATGTTATATGACAACTGTGATATCACAAAGATTTATTTAACAGAACTATACTGGAGGATAAAAAGTGTAAAAAGTGAGTCAGAGAGGAATTCAATTACAATCATTTTGTGTGCCAGAAACTTGAAATAATCAAATTCTACAGAAAGGTAGAATATGTCTCTCAAAGCATACAACAAGAGTATTGTAGTCTTTATGAATTGCCTTTGAATGTAATTTTAAAGTCTATCAAAACTAGACTAATCTGATATAAAAGAGTGGCAGTAATAATGTTTCATTAACTTTATTCAAGGCTATTATATTATATAAAGGCCTCAATCAAAAGTCTTTTTCCCCATACTGTGTAATGACTTGTTTTTTTCTTTCTTTCAGGCAATGGGCTGTCTGCTTTATAAACTCTGTTTTTTCACATTGCCCTTCGGCGAGAGTCAGGTGGCCATCTGTGATGGCAACTTCACCATTCCAGACAATTCCCGTTACTCACAGGACATGCACCGTCTCATCCGTAAGTATTTGACCCTCTCTGCTCATGTTCCGCACCAGGTTTCTGTCGCTGTCTCACCACTGGCTCAGTGTGGCTGTGGGTCTCACTTGAAAGGTGTAGTTCAGCCAAAAGTGAAATTTTTAGTAGTTTATGCACCCTCATGTCATTTCTTTCCTTCACTGAAAATTCTTGTCAGTAATGAAAGCAAACTGGTGACTGGTTATGAAATTAGATTACTTGTGCGATCTAAAATGTTAAAGAAATCACTGTAAAAGTCGATGAGTTGTGTGCTATATTTATAGTCTTCTGAAGTTATGTAGTAGTTTTATGTTAGGAACAGTAAAATATAAATCAGTATCTTCTCTTCTTGTACCTGTCGAATAACAAACATTGATGACAACAACATTTATCGCTTATTTTTTGTTTTGGGGAGATACAGGAAACAGGTGTTTGGCTTTAAATGGTGTCAGCACTACGTTATAATGGTCTATATGATTTTTGTAGTCCATTTTAGAGCTTTATTGGAGTATCATATGTTTACAGTTACATTTATTAATTTAGCAAACATTTTATCCAGATCAACTTAAAATGAGGAATACGATGTGTGATTCATGCTAATAATGCGAAGTTTCAGACCTTGTTTATAACAGTACAAGCTTTTTTTGTTTTCAGATGTTTCTTGATATTTGTCAGCGATTGAGTGTTGTAGTTAGATTTCTTAATTTAGCAAATGCTTTTATTCAAAGTGACTTAGCCACAAAGAGGCAAATAAACATGCAAATTAGGGGTGTAACGATTTAGTCAGCTCACAATGCGATAGAACTTCACAATACTGGTTTCACTATATGATTTTTTCAAGTGTCTTTGTATTATTTCTCACATTTCTTTGTGAAATTTAAATATCTTATGTCAAGTAACAAAAAACCTATTGAAATTTGAAAACAAATCCCAAATCAGATAAATGAATCATACAGATAAAATAAATGTCTTCATATAAACAAACTGAGACTATGCCTGTGCTGTGTTTTTAAGAAATCTCAGCATATCCACATTTTCCAGCAGAAACTGAGATCTCTACACATTTACAATATCCCCTTCTGATGAAGAAAACCCTTTCAATAAGGATAGAGGTGGTTGGTGTGGAGAGATATGCTTTTGCTAGATAGAGAGAAGTGGGTACAGCCATGCATTCTCTTTCCACCATTTGAGTGCACAGCTATTGAGGAGAATTAATATTTCCTGTACTTCCTTTATTTTCATTTCTGAATCTTACTAATAGCCTGTGCAGCTTGTTCATGGAAAGTTCAAGGAGATCTTCTAATGCTCTTTTCTTGGGAGCAGAATGCTTCTCCTTCAGTTAATGGAAAACATCCTTGTGCTGGTCTTTCTGTAGATGAGGCAGAGCATGGAATCTGGGCTCTAATGCAGTGCAATGAAGTATATAAAAGCTTGTTCAGAGTTCATGCTGCTCTCAGTGAGGGGTCATCTTCACTTGCCAGTATGCCTTTTGCCAGTATGCTTGATTATATGCATTAAGGGCAAAATGAGAGAGACAGCTTTAAGAGGCATCACTCATTTACCAACCTGAGACTTCTGGAGGGGATTTAGACTTACGAGGGTGCAAAGCCCATGGCTGTAACTTCTGAATGTAAGCATCAATGTCTTGAACGCGATAAGAGCCGCAAGCCAGTGCAGAGAGATGAACAGAGGTGTGACTTGGGCTCTTTTGGGCATTTTAAAAGCCAGTCATACTGTTTCATAAAAGCTAAAGCTTTGTATGAGCAGTGCTAATTTTGACAGCATTTTTTGATTCAGGCACAATCTTTTGACTAAAATGCCACTTAGTTTTAGTCATCTAAATAGACTGAATATAATGTAGATTTAGTCAACTGAAATCTAACTGGTTTAGTTAAAATGTAATGCTTTATTTACTAAGCATTTCTCTCAAATTTCCAAACTCATTATATATTTCTGGAGAAAACTTCTGTTAACCTATTAATATGAAAGGTATTAAGGTTTGACCATGCAATACAGATACAGATTTAACTGCTTTGACACAATGTCTTTATTTGTGTTTAAAAAAAACAAAAAAACCTCATAAGGAAATAAGAACATTGGTCAATTCAGAGAAAGACCATTGGTTATTTGCAGTCTTTGTAACAGCTTGGATAACCTACTACAACATTCTTTTGGACAGACATATTTATTTGTATAAATTAAATATAGATTAACCCATATTAAAACTAAAGTCAACAGCATTGAGTGGTTTTCTCTCTTTTGTGTGTTGTTCCATTAACATTAATTGACACAGACAGCAGCAGGTTTATGAAAAAAAAGTTGTTTTTCTGTGCTTACCTCGGGTGTCTCCTTCAAGTTGTCATTGTTTTCAAATTGATCCATTTGTTTACTCTTCTTTTTCTTCCAGATTTTGATTTTTTTTTTTTTTTTTTTTTACATTTTATGCTTTCAGCGAGTGTATGCTAACTTGTCTTGTTGGGTCATTAAGTACTTAGATCAGTACGCAGGAGATTAGTTCTGGCTGGATCTTTTCCCAAATCGTCTCTTTTCATCCGTTTTTTTCATCTCAGTGAAAAAAATGTCAGTAGATAGTCCACAAAAAAAGGATTGAAAAAATCATTCATTCAACCTTGTGCTTTCTCGTGAGTAACACAGAAGATGATATTTTGAACAATGTTGGTAGCTAAACAGTGTTGTACACAAAAAAATACTACGGAAGTCAATGGGAATCAAACTCTTTAGTTACCAACATTCTATAAAATTGTCTCTTTATTTGTGTTCAGTAGAAGAAATTCATTTTGTAATGGTATTTTGTAATGATAGGGTGAGTAAATTGCTAGAATTTCTTTCTTATTTTGGTCTGTACCTCACACAAAGCTATCACATTTAACGGTGCTATTAGTCCTTTTGGATATTGATTACCCTAGTCACCATTTTCTTTAATTTTTATATATATGTGTGTGTGTGTATATATATATATATATATATATATATATATATATATATATATAATATTAGTGCTGTCAAACGATTAATCGCATCCAAAATAAGTTTTTGTTTACATAAAGTGTGTGTACTGTGTATATTTATTATGTATATATAAATACATACACATGCATGCATATATTTAAGAAAAATATGTTACGTTTATATATTAAATATATTTATATATAATATAAATTATATGAATATAAATATATACATGTAAATACATGTAAATATTTTAAAAGCATATGCTGTATGTGTGTGTCTTTATATATACATAATAAATATACACAGTACACACATGTATATTATGTAAACAAAAACTTTTATTTTGGATGCGATTAATCGCGATTAATCATTTGACAGCACTAATATATATATTAGGGATGCACCGATAGGATATTTTGGCTGATACAGATTTTTAACAAACAACTCCTGGCCGATAACGATATTTGTCAGTTGGATAAAGCAGGGCGTAAAAACGGGAAAAAAAACAAACAAAAAAATCGGTCGTTTCACTCCGAGCAGAATCGGTGTTTGAATGTTTCTGTTCCTGCGTTCCTCTGTATTATTGCGTTCAGAAACTGGTTTGAGTAGAAAAAATACCGGTTAATAACGTTATTTTTTTTAAAACTTTTTCTTTGCCAATAATAAAGTACAGCGTTTTCTTTACTCAAAAAGAAAAAGAAAAAATCACGAAGGGGGTCTTGATCTGGTACTTGTGCTTAGTCATAGCCAATACAGCATCATCTTTTCTAGATTTTGACCAAATGTATTAACTCAAAAGTAAAAGCTGTCAACGCTTTAAGGGGAAAGGGAAAGGGAAGTGGTGTGTGGCCAAGTATGGTGACCCATACTCGGAATTTGTCCTCTGCATTTAAGCCATCCAAGTGCATGCACACAGTAGTGAACATACACCTGGAGCAGTGGGCAGCCAATGCTGCGGCGCCCGGGGAGCAGTTGGGGGTTTCGGTGCCTTGCTCAAGGGTCTCACCTCAGTCGTGGTATTGAGGGTGGCGAGAGTGCTGGTTATTCACTCCTCCCACCTACAATCCCTGCCAGACCTGAGACTCAAACCCACGACCTTTTGGGTTACAAGTCCAGCTCTCTATCCATTAGGCCATGACTGCTCGTTAAAAGACATTAAAGTAATTTTTCAAGATATTTAAAAATGTTTGAAGCATGGATAGAAAAAATGCTACTCCTACAAGCGTTTTGAGAGGAGAAAACAGCCTAAATTAGTAGGCTGTACATCGTATTTTATTACTACATTCAGAAATAATGTAGGCTAAAATACCGGTAAATAAAGCAAAATGTTTACAGACATTACAAACACAGTTCCCTTCTCACCACAACAAATCCTCTAAAGTTGTGTTTAGGCTAAATATAAACGTCAAGCCAAAACGAATCAATTTAAATCGAAACTGAAGCCTACCTCTCTCATTCTGGATGCATCCAAATGTTTCCATATACATGATGTATCTGATGCTAAAATATTATTTATGTAAATAGGCTTTCTTCACTCGCATTATCGATGTAAAACATCATCCTTCACATAGGCTATATCAGCAGTGAGGCGCTGGTCACACTGAACAGCACAGACTGTTCTACGGACTATTTAAATTGAGCAGTGTAACTTATTTTGATAATGAACAGGCTGCAATGTCAAGTTAGCAAAAAATAAGTGGTGTGTGTGAGGCACCGACGCAATCACTGCATTGTTTTCCCAACTGTTACTCCATAATTTATGGCCACACCAATGCTGGTTGGTCATACAGATAGAAGCAAAACATCATTCAAAACTATAAAACTTTTGCAAAATAAAGAAAATGGCTTTCTGCTGTCTGGGTTTCCTTTCTGTGAACTTTGGAGCGCGAAGTTACAATTATCCAAAACTCAGCACAATTTTTTCTTTTGTTTTGTTCATCTGTTAATGATTTAAGTGAAATATATTTTGTGTATAGGCCCATATAATCCTTTTTACATAGCCTATATAGTTTTATTCTGTTTTCTCCATTCACAGAAGCACTGCAGGTGTGTGATGTGAGCTTGTGTGAATCCGTGTTCTACACTATCCTGCCATTTTTACTGGTTTCAAACACACAAAAAGTTGCATATTACCTGCCATTCATTTTCACTTAAATGAGACCTAATGCTTGGTGGTTTGTGACGTATCTTTGGATAAACTAACAGTGGTGCATTGCCATTGCACTTACCTATGATGAATTTACAGCTGAGTGCAGGCGTTTCACTCCTTGGATAAGTCAGTGTCACATTTGCATAGGCCATACTATGCCGTCTGACAAATTATATTTTGTACAGATTTTATTTTGTTTTGGCAAGTATTTAATTATTTTGCCCAGAGAAAAATGTTGGATTATGCAACAGACATGCAACTCATTGTCTCCATGCAGTTAATTAATAAACCATCGGTATCGGCCCTTTTCATGCTGTTTCCGATATGCTGATGGCTTTAAAATAATCAAAAATCAGCTGATAAATATCGGCGGCCAATACATCAGTGCATCTCTAGTGTGTGTGTGTGTGTGTGTATATATATATATATATATATGTGTGTGTGTGTGTGTATTAGGGGTGGCACGGTTCGCAGAAAAAAACCGAACCGTACGGTTCTCTACTCACGGTTCGGCACACGCTAGGACCGCGGTTCATTTTCAGTCTGACAACGCATTTGCAATATGGTTTGTAATAACACGTAAAAAAAAAAACAGGGTTCGGCTAATGTGGGCTTCTGTTGATGGATGCGCATTCTGGCTTCCCAGTACATCACAACAACAGCGATGGAAAAAGTGGACAAACCATTCACTCTTGTTCAATGCGAGTGCCGTATGCTGGAATATGAGCAGTCAATTCCGTCATCACCCGGGTGCTGATAGCGCGCGTGCGCAGGTGAGACCTGAACAGCACACGTTGATATCTGTATTTAAACCAAACTCATGTAAGCTTTGCCAGTTTAAACATTTAAGAGCCAGTGGATGTGAGCTCGCGCGCGCAGTGAGAAGATTTGTGCGCGCGCTCATCAGAAGTACGCAAACCCGCGCCTCAGAACGCGCGCAAATATTAAGCTCTCTCTGAGGTATTGTGTTTGAATGGACAAATTCACACAAACATTATGTCAAAATGCCCGTCTTGGTAAGTATCATATATAGCAGACATAGCCGGCTGAACGTACAGCATCAGTGCACTGGATCAGTGCATTCTCTTAAAGTGACAGCACTTTCTTAATATTAATCAAACAGCAACAACAAAGAAATCACTCACTGCTCTTGATTGGATCGCTTTTGTAACTTTAATAAAGATTTATCTTTAATTTATACAGTCAAATATGCAATGCTGTTTTACATTTGATCACTTTATTCAATTTCTTTACCTAAAAACTAATGCTATAAATCACTGTTTATTTTATTTGTATCTTTACTCTATTGTATTTAGTTGTGCTGCTGCTTGTAGTTAGATAGATTATTCTTATTTTCTTTATTTTTATTTGACAGTATAGTTTTTCCCTAAACATACCGAACCGTACCGAAACCGTGACTCTAAAACCATGATACAAACCGAACCGTGAAAAAGTTGAACCGTTCCACCCCTAGTGTGTGTGTGCATATATATATATATATATATATATATATATATATATATATATATATATATATATATATATATATACACATACATACATTAGGTGGCTTTAACTACTATGTACTTATTTTTTGATGTAAGCACAATGTACTTATTGTGGTCATATTGTATTGCAAATCACTTTTGCTGCTATTGAGGTGGGATACGGGTAAGGTTAGGGACAAGTTTGGTGGTATGGGTAGGTTTAAGGGTGGGTTAAGTTGTAAGGGATGGGTCAACAGTGTAATTATAAATGTAATTACAGAAATTAATTACAGACGTAATTACAAATGTATTTTTAAAAAATAAGTACAATGTAAAAAGATGTATGTACACAAGAAGTGCATTGTACCAAATGATTAATTTAAATGTAAGTACACAGTTAAGGCCACCTAATATAAAGTGGGACCTATATATATGGGCCTTTATAAAAGGATACGCTTTGTGTCATGAAAGTACAAATGGTTTGTGAAAAATTCGAGGATAAGTAGACTAATTTTTGGATGAACTATTCCTTCAATTTCCCTATATCAATAAAACTCTAAACACTAAATACCGATCATCTGCTCTGCCCTTCTTCTGTCTGTCACGTGGCGACACTCAATCTCTCTTTCTTCTGCTCTCCTTTCTCTTTCTCTGTGGTGGTGATTTTGTCAGGGTACATGCTGGAACCGGACCCTGATAAGAGGCCTGACATTTATCAGGTGTCCTACTTTGCTTTCAAACTGGCCCGGCGGGACTGCCCTATCCAAAACATCAAGGTTAGTCTCTTTCCTTCCTCTCTTTTGCGGTCACTCTCAGCCTGTTGTTGGGTCAGTGCTTTTACTTCTGGGATCACTTGTTGGATTGGGTGCTTGTGTGTGTCAGCCTGCAGGAATGCCTGAAATCATAAAAACAAGACTAATCTGAAATATGTCCCTCCAGAATTCTCCCATTCCTGCTAAACTTCCTGAGCCAATCCGAGCAAGCGAAGCAGCTGCAAAGAAGAGCCAAACGCAGACCAAGGCGAGGTACGTGTCCAGAGACTCCATAGTACTCTGTGGTTAGTAAATTTGACCTGAAGTTTGTGTCTCCATGTTTTGTCCCGTAGACTTACAGACCCCATTCCCACAACTGAAACATCCATCACCCCACGCCAGCGGCCCAAAGCAGCACAATCCCAGTCTCAGGCACTAGGGGGCATCCTGCCCATCCAACCTGCTGCCCTGACCCCACGCAAGAGAGCCAACCTGCCCGCTGGGGCCGCCCAGCCGATAGGTACCAACATTATGAACTGTTCTTCAACACTTACATGTATGTGGAGCATAAAATAAGCTTACAGCTACAGTATGCCATCTCTGAACCAATAGCAGAACTGAAACGTAATAGCTGTTTGTTTCAGGCCGTCGTACCTAAATCATATATTATAAATATGGTTTAGGTATGCAACATTGCATGACCAAAATGCTTCAACACGATTGCAATGTGATTTTATACAATAGTAGTTCAATAAACAAGAAGTTAAAATGAAGTGACTTTCATTTTAGACACACTGACTGTTTTTGCTCAATTTTGCTGATGAAAATAGTTCCAATTAAAGCCACAGAACTGTTTTGTGTCTCCGAGCAACACAGCAGTGTTTCATTACTGAATGAATGCATGGTTTTGAACGAATCCAGTGAGTCAATGATTCAGTAACCCATTCATAAAGACAGTAGTCACTTGCCTCATTTCTGAATGAATCAGCTGTTTGAATGAATCTGTTGGATGAAGGACTAAATGACTCTCTCATTCAAACAGTCATCTGCCACCACCTTCTGGTTTGTTTTCATATATAAATCTGTCATTGCATTTTCCCCAACATTTCTTATTTGTTATATTAAAAACATTAATCTTATGCAATTCTTAATGCATTAGAAATTTTGCAGTGTAAATTCATTTATGGCACCTCAGTTTCATCACTCTCGCTTACACTCATCTGTGTAAATGTATCTAATGCCACTTCAGATGCAGCTTCTGTGTTTCCTGCAGTGGAAAGCAAGAGTTTGTTGATACTGATTTCATTTGAATGGTAACAGCTCTACACTAGATCTTATTCTATCTGAATTAATTGAAACAATGTGAGAATTTGATGTAAAGGATGACACATTTAATAAGGTTGGTGAAAAATGACAATTTAAGAAACAGTGGAAAATGACATCTGTTTTGTTAAATAGTACAGTTACATTCAGTTAATTTTTTATTTCTACCTCTTTTCTAGTCACAGAGCACTTTATTTTGAGAGTCGTTTAGGTGAGAGAACATCTGTAACTTTGCCCAGATTGGGGGATTGTAATTTTTAATAATTTATGTAAAAAAAAATTTGCATTAAAAAAAGTATAGATTTTTGTTTGTATATGCTGTCGGTTATTGTTTTTAGAAAGAAAATCGGAATTGGCAAAAATCGCTATTAGCGGGTCACAATTACAAAAAAAATCGGAATAGGCCAAGAAAATTGCAGTCGGTGCATCTCTAGTACTTTAGTTCTATTGTTTATAATACATTATGTATTTTAACACTTTTGTTCAATAAAATCATATAATTACTTGCTTTTGATACTTTATTTGGACCAATTAGTATTGCCTCATTGCTATTATATATGTATTTTAAGCAGTGTTAATTTTGTCAGCTATTTTAATTTGTCTTAGTCCCGTGTAAAATATCCTTGTTAGTTGTTATCATATTTAGTCATCCTTATCCTATTTAGTTTTAGTCAAGTTTTAGTCGACTAAAAGTCTCAACATTTTAGTCTAGTTTTAGTCAATGAAAACTTGACATTTTAGCAAGAGGATTATTATTAAGCGTACAGCAGTATTAATTTTGGCAACCATTTTTAATTTAGTCTTACTCAAATGTACGTTTTAGATATATTTAGTCAACCTTGTCCTGTTTTTGTTTAGTCAAGTTTAAGTCAATAAAATGTATGAGCATTTTAGTCAGGTTTTAGTCAAATTTTCGTCATTCTGTATAATGGTTAAACTGATCTAAATTATTTTTGCTTAAAATTATAATCGTAATGATTGTTGTTATTTGAGAAATTTACTTTTGCATTACAGATATTGCACTTTCACCAGTAAACACAAATCAACAGAATGTGGACTCGTACATGGTGTATTTTGCTTCATCTAGTGTGTTGATTTATTATAAGCTTTTTATTATATGAATTAATACCAAAGACTTATGCTATCTCTCTGTCTACATTTATGAAAACTGCTAAAACAAGCGAAAAATATTATAACATTGAAATTCCAAGTAATTCCACTAATTCCAAATGGCAATAGCCTATTTCTCTATTAAAATAACAGCGGTTGAGTAAGTGCATTTATTCAGCAACCACAGTCGCAGACAATATAGTCGAGATCTCATGACAGAACATAGACTGGTTGAGTGACACTTTCATTCAGATGCTAAATTCCAGCTTGTTTCTCGGTGTCTTCAGATCATCGGCGCCGGCGTTTCTGCAGTGAGGAGCGAGCGCGTGTGCATGGTTGCCAGATTGCTTAAAATAAGCAAAACACCGGGCAGAAAATGTATCCTTATAACAGCGAAGCTCTGATTTGGGAATTTGAATATTTGATATCTGGCAACTGCACTCATGAAAGATCGCACAGTAGAGGAGTGTACAGCAGTCTGCAATAACATTGTCTCCTTTTTTGACAGAAATAAAGAGGTTTTTGGTAAAGTTTTTAACTTTTTGTATACATTTTAGTCTTGTCTTATTTCGTCAATGAAATTGCATGTTGATACAGTCTTAGTTATCGTTTATTGACCTTATTGTCGTCTCGTCTTCGTCTCGTCTTAGTCATAGGGAAAAAAGCTCGTCAGCGAACATTTTTCATCATAGTTTTTGTTAACGAAATTAACACTAATTTTAAGTCATTTTAAAGGCTATTGTTCGTTTAGGTATATTTTTATGAATTATTTTAAAAATTATTTATAATTATCTGATTCCTCGATTAATTGTCAGAATAATTTGCCAGTTACTTGTTTATGAAAATAATCATTAGTGACAGCCCTAATAGTTTTTTTTTATTTTTTTTGTTATCGGTCTTAAGTTTGGCTGATTTCTCTTATGAGACATTATTATTCATTCAAAATAAATAATTATTAAAATGCACAATTGTTTCCTGTGTGTTTCTTAGCTGTCAGCATGAACTTGGCTCAGCCGGCTGCAGCACTACAGTCTCAGAAAGCCCAGGCATCTCCGGCCCCTCAGCAGAAAACTGTGAGTCTCTTTACTTTGTCTGTACCTCACTGCGCTAATCAAAACCTACAGTGCTCAGCTCTTTTTAATTTTATAGTCTACTACAGAGCAGGAAGTATTTTAGGGTAGTAAGAAGTTGCAAGAATTTTGGTTAACTAGGAAGATAAAATGGCATAAAAGCACAGTGTAACACTGTTCTAATTTAACTTCATTAAATTTAATTCCCTAACAGAATGTGTCATTTCTGTGGCAAAAAAATGTGATCGCAAAGATTACTGATTTCCAGTTGGTAGGATGAACAAATAGCCCCACCTCAAACTCACTTATTGATTGTGAGAGATACTAATCTTATTTCAAGTCTGGGTAAAAAGAAAGGGTGTCACTTTATTTGAACTAATTTCAATTTCTGTTCCAGCATGTAGGTTGCATTTATTAAACTAAAGTAACAGTGATATGTAAAGGTCACATTTATGGTTCACATCATAGTATAGTTGTCTGTGTGACAGCCCGTGCAGCCCATCCCCGTCACAGCTGCGACTGCAGTAGCAGGAGGGGGTGTTGCAGTTGCAGCTGGCAGCCCCGCCCCTCAGAAAGCAGTAGCCACTCCTCCTCCATCCAGCCCCGCCCCGCCCACCGCGCCTGCACGGAGCGCCCGTCGTAAGCAGGCGTCTGTGGCTCAGCAGCAGCAGGTGCCCATCCAGCCCACTGCCACTCAGCCGCCTGGTGCCCCGCCTCCAGCACAGGCTGAGCCTGCAGCAGTGCCGCCCACTGTCCAGCAGCCAGCGCCTCAATCCCAAATCAGCCCAGAGAATGCAGAGGAGAGGGTAATCACCTCCATCGTGTGCATGCTGCTCTGTCCCATTTGATTCAAAGAGCTGGCAGCCTCACTTTCACTAATGATGCGCCTCATCATCCATTGTGTTACCTCCATCTGGCCATCCTTGGTTTATTTTGGATCATTGTAGATGGTTTTGATTGTTCGTGTGATGGATGTTTGCTTGTTTTGGTTTATTTGCTCTGAAGATTATCTAAAAATTGTGACAGACAATGTTTTTGTTAAAATAATTAGAATTGTATGCTTTCATTTTTGATTTGCTGAAGTGTTGTTAATTTTATGGTTTCTAGGCTACGTTTACACCACATTCTGAAGTGTTTGTCAGTTCAGATGATGAAGTGATGAAATCCAATTGTTCAGTGTAGTAAATATCCAGTATGTTTAGATCAGTTGTCATGGAAATGACTTCAGCATCAGAAAGAGGGACAAAAGAAATAATTTACTGTTTACACTTTTTCCATATGTTTACTATTCACTGTATACACTGATAAGTTTGTTTGTTTGTTTGTTTTTTGAAAGAGTTCTCTTAGGCTCAACATGGCAGCATGTACTTGATCAAAAAATTAGTTAGTTAAAAATAGTTATATTGTGAAAAATTACAGTTTAAAAGGACTCTTTTCTATTTAATTATATTTTAAAACATAATTTATTCCTGTCGTGGCAAAGCTGAATTTGTGGCAGCCGTTACTTCAGTCTTCAGCGTCAAATGATCCTTCAGAACAGCATTTATTATTATATAAAAATAACCCCAAACTTTTGAACTGTAGTGTAGCTAATACTACATGTGAGTATAGATGTGATTTTGGAGTTTATAAACTTTATTTGTTACCACAAACAACCAAGTGATTTCGGAGTCTGACAATTTTGTCTGAACAATTTTTTTTTTTTTATATATATATATATATATATATATATATATAGAAAAAAGGATGTTGGAAATTATGTATCAGTTTTTAATATTTATTTCTTATCTGTATGCACATTTGGGTTTTCATGGGTTTTTTTTACATTTTTTTTTTTATTCATGCCATTTCATTGCATCTAAATTAAAATTTTATGGCCTTCTAAACTCTCTGTATTTAAATTCTCTGTATTTCTTACTTGCTTATCCTGCTGTCATTTCCTCAGCCTGCGGCCCCTGGCCTTTCCCAAACTCCTCCCTCATCCCCAAGGACGGCCCAGAAGGCGGGGCACAGACGCATTCAGAGTGATGTCACTCACAGCGCTATGTTCGGTGTTCCGGTCAGCCAGTCCACTCAGCAGCTGCAGGCGGCTACAGCAGAGGCCAGCCTTAACAAGTCAAAGTGAGAAATCTAACATATAAATGTAGAGAGAGACATTGTTATTATACTCCCTACTTAGCCAAGAAGAAATGTTTTGTCAGCTTTGAACTTATTTAAAACTATTGTCTGAGCATTTGTTTCTTTATTTGGGCACAATTAGGTCAGCCAGCGCCACCCCATCCAACTCTCCCCAGTCCTCCCAGCAGAGTGTGTACCAGCCTGCCCTGCAGGGCAGCACTTCTGTCCCTCAAGCTCCTGCCTCAGCCGCTAGCCTGAAAAGCCCCCCTGACCAGCCCACCTGGAATCCCTTTGGTGATGACAATTTCTCCAAACTTACAGCTGAGGACCTGCTCAACAAAGACTTCACCAAGCTAGCTGACGGTAACTTTACTTTCTCATAGACTACTGTATATCTTATCACATCTTATCTTATCACATCCTACATTATATATAATTTAATACATAACATAATATATATATATATATATATATATAATATATATATATATGTGTGTGTGTGGAGAGTCAAAAACAGTTTTTTTTTACTGCATGTTGTATTATGCATTGGTGAGTAGGTGAGAAATGAATTTTGGAATTGAATTATTAATGTATTTAAGTTTTTTTTAAAAAAAAGAAAAATTTATTTATTTTTTCTGTTTGCAGAACCTGTTGAACCTCTGATTGCTGCTACTGAGAGTCTTATTCCTGGGCTGGAAGCTGCAGAACCTGCTCCTCCATCCTCTGGTAGGTGTACCATCAGCTCTAAACTAATGTTCCACTCTTACATAAATTTGAGTGAATTGAATTCACTTAACAAATATAAATCATTGCGAATGTATTGTAGATGTCCTTAATAGTGACATCATGGCTTCTTTTTTGTCGGTATTTGGCCATTGATATTCTGTTCATTTTCTGTCAATCTCTTGCTTTATTTCTGTACAATTCCTGGCCTCCCTCACTGTATGATGGCACATGTTCAGTGCATCTGAGGTAGTCAAACTGCAGGAATCAGCAGGAGACTTGTATTAAGATGAATCAAGGCCCACCAGTTACCTCAGCATCCCTGCTGAGTCCGCCTGCTTCCTCTGTTTAAAGGGGTGGTTGACTGTGTTTTTCTAGGCTTGATTGTGTTTATGGGGTGCAGTCTAACATGTTAATGCTTAGTTTTTTAAAAAAACACATTATTTTTTCACATAATTCACCTTTATTCTACACCACTCTCTTCTCTTCTTCTATAAACGCGCTGATGATTTCCTGTTTTTATGAAGCCCCTCCCTCAGAAATATGCTATGGGCTCAGATTGGTTAGCTGGCTCAGTGTGTTATGATTCTCTAAACCGCCAGTGCGCGTCTAAATGCCGTGCCCCTCAGCTCAGCAGCATGTGCTCCGGTTGTATAGTAAACAATGACGTCGTCAATATTGCTTGTCAATTTGGGCCCGATTGAGATGCTGAGGATATTAGTGAAGACAAGAGGATCGCACAGAACCTGTGCAAGCATGGCTCTCAATGGTATGGTTTTTTTTGTTTGTTGTTGTCTCATACTTTTAGATATGCTGTTATTTTTAAATGCTACTGCTTCTGTTAGCATATAATATACGGTTTTATCCTGATTAAAGCTTTAATACAGTACGGCAACCGCACGCGCTTCCGTGTTTAACGCTTCTCATAGTTATGTGAAAATAAGTATATAATTGGAACAGTTCGTTGTTGGAGCTGAGCTGATGATCTGAATGAGAGACAGAGAGATGCAGAGCAGGGGACGCGAGGAACAGGATTAAGAACTGCTGCTTTAGAACATTGATTTTGAAACTTGTGAATCCATTATTGTTAGAAGACAGTATCGCAATTCATATATGAAAAGTTTTTTCGTGCACCCGGCATGTTTCGTTTTGACGGCATGGCAACAACTCTTCTTCTCTAAAGCGGTGCAACATAGCCTCGCCCCCTTAAGGCCTTTCCACACTGAGCGCAATGCAAAAAAGTGAGGCGAATCGCCCGCGAATGTTGCTTTCACACCGAGCGCGAAACAAATGTTTGCCTTCTGCTAATTCACGCTTGCATGCAAGACGTGAATTCATTTTTTTTCTTCATGTAGCGTATGTATTTCGTGTGGTTTACATCGTCTGCTGCTCAATATACAGCATTAAAATTAAGATAAATAACTTGTTTCTTCATCAGAAACACAAAATATCCATAATGCTGACAAGAATACATCTGAAATAGGCTAATTAGAGGTACAATTAGCATCAAGCTACATTGAAAATGTATGTAATTATTAAAGTTTTTGCTCAAAACCCAATTTAAATAATCACTGAGTGCTTGTAATAACTTCCGATTGTGATCTAAAATGGATTTTGTTTCCATAATAGGCAGACATGCACTCTTTGTATGTTTTATAATGGACTCATCGATACCTGCTTGTCATGTCATAAACATCCTTTATTGTAAAAAAAAAATATATACCATGAGCTGCATAAAAACATATACAGAAAACCTATCTTCATAATTATAGGTCTATTTGCTTTCATATTTCATGTGTAGAAAAATGTTTCTCTTTTTATATATGCAAGGGCAAGAGATATGATTACATGATTGACAGGTCTAGTGTGAACGAGCTCTGACTCAACACTCGCGCTCGTGGAAGAAAATGGACGGTGCTCTTCAGATCACATTCAGTGGAGGATTAACAGAAATGTTATTCTGTATAAAGATCATGAGAATAGTATGTTCTTAAATACCAACAACAAGAACTCAGCATTCTCTCTTGCGGAAAAAGTCCTCTACTTCTGTGTGTTTATGTTCGTGTTCAATATAGTCTTCTGAGCTTTTAGCGCAACCGTGTCAACCTTTCGGGTAACAGCAGTTGCTCTGGCCACGTGATGTAGTGCTCAGATATTATTGGATGGCCTGTGTTTTCGCTTTGCAAAACTGAAAAGATTCGTCAGACTGGACGAAAAAAACCATTCGCATTTTCGGTGCACGAATGTTCGTGGTCTGTGTGGAAGCATCCATGGGAAGCTGTTGTTTTATTCCAGCGTGTCATCGCGTCGTTTCGCTTTTTCGTGCTCAGTGTGGAAAGGCCTTTAGTTGCATGCTCCCAGGAATGGGGTTTATCTGGGGTTGTGACGTCATGAACCCGGGAAGCAACTCGTTGTAGTCCCTACAAGTTTTTGTAGGCATTAAACTGCCTTAAATTTAAAAGACGATATCTCCATTTGCATTGAACTTTCAGCGTCGTAACTTTGCAGATATTGTTTATGCTCAAACAGCAACATTACACACTAACGTTAAAAAAGTGAAATTGCAATCAACCACCCCTTTAAACTGATGCTCAGAATTTAATGCCACCCATTTTCAGCACTTTTTGACCACTTTAGCATTTCCAGTTTTCTCTTTCTCTGCTCTTATACAGCTGAAAGACCTGCTGACATTCTGAGCTTGGAACTGGGAGCTGGTTTGCTAGCTGTGCCAGGTAATCCAGAGGTCCATGCCAGCCTTACCTGACCTCTATGCACCTTAGTGGTCACTACACACTGCAGTCCACACACCACAATACCAATGCATTGAAATGTTGTGATTCACAGTAACAGTTTTGCTACCAAAGGAAACACTAATGTACTATTTAACACTTTTTTTTTTTAAATTTTTTTTTTTAAATTTTTTATTTTTTATATATATTAACAATCAACCTGACAGTCGGTCTTTGGCCTTTTCTAGTAATTATTGAAAAAAATTTAATAAATTTAAAAAAGGAATTAAGAGCAAAAGAACAAATACAAATGGAACAAAGAAACAAAATATAAATTATAATTACATAAATCTGCTTGTGCTTATTCAGATATCTTTCAACAGCATCAAGCAAGTATTCAGAAATTGGAAAATATACAAAACTAAGTAAATGTAAAAGTTACTGAAATAATTGTCATTTTATATCATACATTAATACTGGTTGAAAAGACATACCAATACATTAATATCAGTTTCTTTTTTGTGTATCTTTAGGCATAATTTTGTGTTAACGTTTGATTTGTTTATTTCTTATCCCACTTCCTGCATTTACTGCATCAGTACTTAGATAAGCCACCCTACCTCTAATCATTTGTTTTTATCCCATTCACTTAAAGTTCATTCTTTGTCATTCTGGTCAAACAACAAAGTGTAAAGCAGAATGAGATTGCATTTCTCCAAGACCAGTGCTGCTTTTACACTGTCTGTACTGTCTTCTCAGCCTGCATTGCGCAGTGTGTAATTTAGACCCATCAATAATTCTTCAGCTGCTTATTTCTATTTGTTAGTTACCTTTTTCTAATCATCAGTCTGGCTTTCAAATCCTCCATTGTTCTTTCGCTTTCCTCTCAGTTTCTGCACGCCTGCATTTCTGTGTTTATTCTGGCTAATACTGGCTGTTTTCACTGGCTGACTTACAGAGAAGCTGATAGAGGGCCTGAAGTCTCCAGATACTTCTCTCATGCTGCCTGATCTGCTGTCCATGGCCGACCCTTTCGGCAGCTCCATGGATGACACTAGAGATGGTAACAGCTTTTGCTGACTCTCTCTCTCTGTGCTTTTCTGTTACAAAAGCTAAACTAAATACTGTCTTGTTCTCTGAGACAAATGACATTTTCCACTTCTTGTAGTTTGATGCAGATCAAGCCAGTCCCTGTATTATTTGTAATAGCTTTCAATGTTGACTTTTTGCCACATGAAATTTAACTTGATTTGTAAATTTTTGAGATCTTGCGAAATCAACACAGAAAAGGCTGGGACAACAGGTAGAATAGTGTGTTAAGGCATTTTATTGGTAGAAAAAGCAGAGTGAATTATTGCTTGGTGATGGGTCCCAGAAATATTGTGTATATCAAAAAGATGAGGGGGCCAAGTACCGAAACCTGAGGTACACCTGTTTCAATCGATATGACTTGCACACCCCTCCTTTCCAAGATGACAAGAATCTATTTATCATGTTGGGCTCAAAGTAGCGAAAGGATGTTTTTATGATGTCTATTGTTCAGGGAATAGATGGGAATATGCAGCAAGTCTCTGTGTTGAAGGCATCGTACAAGGTCCAGCATAATGAAACACGAATCATTGGTTTGAATGTTATGGAAGATACCAGTGATGTTTGATGTGATGAATAATTTACAGTGCAGTATCATCTGTATTTTTTTTTTTTTTTTTTTTTTTTTGTACTTTCCCCACTCTGTCTTACTCCCAGCCAAAACGGAAGTGTATTTGGACTCTCTAATTCCTGGCTTGGAGCCCCCTCAGGCTCAGTTGCACCCTGTGGAGGCTGAACCAGCATCATCAGCACTGGCAGGTAAAAATATGCATCAAAGTTGGACAAGCCTCAGCCTAGCATTTTAACACCCAGTCAGATGCATAAGTGGTTGCAGAATGTTTACTTATTGTAGAGAGATTGGTTGAGACTATAGCTGATTTCAAAATTTAAAAACTCAGGATTCTTTTTCCCCACATTGAGGATGCCGAATGTTGTGCTTTAAGCAGGCAGATGCAAAGATGCTCAAAAGGGTAATATAATGAGAAAACAATTTTCTTTCATCTTTAGATATATATGAATTCAGTGTACAATGAAAGTACTCTAAAGGTATGGTCACATTGTTTGACAATTTTTGTTAATTTTTAATAGGAATCCACACGATTGGGAATTTCACCTTTGGTCGAAAGATTTCCCATTTTAGATTTGGCAACAGGTTCAAGTTGGTCACGCAGACTGGCTGTGTTGCCCCAACAGAAATTTGCTTGGTTTCAAGTAACTTCTGTCAGGACCACTATTGTCAAAATGATAGCCACTTAGCATACAGTTTGGTTTGGCGGTATGGTTCTGTTCTGGGCAAAAACTCCCTGCTCATCCATGCAGGCTGTCATGAATGAGCAGGGAGAGCAGCAATAATAACCCCCCTAGGGTTAACAAAACAGAACAAAGCAGGTATCATTAATGTACTTAATGATATTTAAGTGTTTCACGTTACTCAAGATAAAGGAGTCTGATTCAAAAAGGAATAACAGAAAGCCAAGTCCCGAATAGTGGTCGACCGATATTAGTTTTCCGACAGCCGATGCCGATATCTTGGAAAGCAGAGTGGCCGATATAAAGCCGATATCATTTTAATTAATATTTAAGAAATTTGAAATCTTTTGAAAATGGATTAAAAAAATAAATGTTAAATAAACCATACTTGTACTTCAGATGACAAAGTATTTTTCACAAATAAATAAATATTTAATAAAAATATAATTAAAAAGGAAGTAAACACTGTAACCAACAGCACACAGTATTTTGGGAAGTTTGTGTGCATTGGGAATCATATTTTTTCAAATAAAGCCAAGGTAACACTTATTTTACATATAGCACACAGTGGAAATGACATGAATATGGCAGTGGGCAAATGCATAAAATGCAGCATAATTTAAAATCACAAGTTTAAAATTTGTTGATCGCGCATCTCCAGTGAAGCTGAACTCTCCTCCTGTCCCCATTCAATTCACACGGATCAACCATCACACAGAGCACAAGCTATCATGCAGCATACAATTGCACACTTCACAAGATCTCACAACTGGATCCGACTAAGTTTGCAAGGTTTGTGAAATTAAATGTTCATTGGTCATTCAAAGATTTGTTTAAATTATATAAATGTGTATTTGCTGAATGCTGACGGCAAACAAGAAAGTATTATAAGGTTTGCCTTTCTATTACTAATAATATAAAAACAATCGTTATGATACTTTTTGTATACATTTTAATTCCTTTGTTTAACTGTTCTATCTGCTTATTAGACAGACTTCTATCCATATTAGACAGAACTGTTAACGACAACAGCGAACTAGTGGAGGGAGAATGTGAGCACTGTGTGCTCAGGCGCTGCTATTCTCAGCGCCGTCAAAATAAAAGTCCCGCCTCACGCTTCGGTCAAACAGAAAAGCTTATTGGCCAATGCCAATATTTGGCATTTTTCAAATATCGGCATCGGCCGATAAGTTTTTCATCGGCCTTGGCGATATATTGGTCGACCACTAGTCCTGACTGTGGCGAAAGGAGGAGTTGGGGATGGAGGAGGGTTATTTGCTCCTGAGCAAACAAAAACTGCTGAATTATACTGAATAGAGCTTATATAGAAATGTGTCCTATATTGTCCTATATATATTCCTGTAGGTAGATGTGATCAGCTGAGACTCAGCTGGTCATCTGATGAAAGTTTGACTCACGTTTCTGTGTGAACTGTGCTTCATGGATCACTACACAATTAACAGTGGACCTTTTTTACCTATATTTTGCTAATTTGACTGCATTTTAAAATTTAGAATTAAAAACTTTACAGACCATATTTTTGAAACCAAGTTGCAAAAAAAGGCACTTTTGAACCTCCACAACTTTAACAGATGTTAAACACATGACTATCCACATTTACACGTCAGTAAGGCCTGTTTGGTGTCCAGATGGGGCAGCACAAAGTTTGTTTGACTCAGCAAACCCAAAAATACAGCAAAATGATCCAATTTTATTTTGAGAGTTGGAAAAGAGTAGGAAATGGTCGTACCAAAAAGTCAAAATTTAGTTTTCTCTAAAACCTTGACTAAGATTAAAAGTGGACCTCATAAGATATGACCCTCTGATTTTTATTTTGTTAGCAACTTCATGGTTTTAATGTTTTCATGTGTTTCCCTGGTTCTGCTCCCCACTGTGCTGTAGACCCTTTAATTGGAGAGGACTCCTTGCTGGGCTGTTCTCTCTCCTCTGGCTCTGCCTCGTGTCTCGATGACTTTGCACCTGTCTTAGGAGGCTCCTCCCAGAATATACCAGGTACAACAAATCACTTTTTTTTTTTTTTGCCTGCATTTATAGCTTATGTGACCTGGTGAGGCATGTAAAGAACTTTGGGATGGAACTGTAAAGTGCATTTTATTAAAAATGAAAATGAATTGATATTAACATACTAAATACACTTTCTAGACATTTGTTTAGGTTTGCTAAGAAGATGTCAGGCAAAGAACATAATGTGATTATTTCAGTGTTGACATAATGCTAACAGTGCTGTCTTTCTCACCCATCTGTGTCTCTCCCTACCACCACCCTCTTAAATCTTTTACCTGTGAACTCTCATCGCCTCTCAGCTGCAGACTCCTGTTTGATCTCAGGCTTTGAGCTTCCGAGCGCTGAGATGGCCAATGAAGATGAATTTGACCCCATACCAGTACTGGTCTCCAAAAACTCTCAAGGTGAGCTTTATTTATTTATTTATTTATTTATTTATTTTTTAGAAAGAGTAAGTGATCAATTTGCGTCTTGCTCTCATTTTAATGACAAGCAGTTAGTTCATTACCTGTATATGAGAACTATATAGTCTTGAGCCCATTCTTTGTTGGTAGTTGCAAATAAACAGAATTGAGATGAGTTATTTTGCACACTTTGTATACTAGGTATAGGAATCGTATTGAAATTCTAGTTCCACTTTTTAGAGTGTTTAGAGTATTTAAGTAGAGTATTTAAGTATTTTAAGTATTTTGAAGTAAGCAATTTGTCCTAAGTATATTCTGAAAAAATATTATACAAAATCTTTATGTATTTAATACAGTTTATTGAAAAAAAGTTGAATGTATATCTTCATCTCTACGTTGCCAGTCTGTATTTTTTCAGATTTAGGCCTCATAATACAGATACATAGTAATACAGTTCATTTTGAGTTTTACATCATAAAAGTACTTTATTTGTACTTGTAGCGAGTCATTCTTTGTCAAATCAGATTGGCATAAGGAAGTGTTTTTGTGTTCTTTTTACTATTTTGCAGTATTAATTCAGACAAGCCAGTGTTATGTTAGTTTCATATAGGCCTACTGTTATAGTGTTTATTAATATTAGCTCTTTTAAGCTCTTTGAATTAGCTTTTTATTCAGTTTTTTTATTTAATTTTAATATTAGTAATTTTATTCTTATTTTATTTTATTTTAGTATTTAAACTAACTCTTTTAATTTAGTTGTCAAGGCAGCATGTTTAATTTTTTAAAAAAGCTCTTATCTAATTTTTATCTAATTTCAGTTTTATTTCAATTCCGTTTTTATTTAAGAGTTTTCATTAACAATAACAACACTGAGACGAGTTTGTTTTTTGCCCTGACTTACTGATTCAGTAGTGGTGCAGGAAACACTGAGGTTTGATCGAATTAATCTGATATTTTTACATGTTTTGTGAGGTCTTTAACTGAGTCAGATATCATCTATAATTCCTTCATAGTTTATTTGAAAGAAATCCCCAAATTTTTGAATCCCAACCCTATGCATGTTCTCTCGTAACAGTCTCTCTTGACTTTTTGTGAACGTTCACTTACCGTTGTGTCTCTCTCTCCCTCTCTCTTCTGCTGTCCCCTTCCTCGGCCTCTCCTTGTCTTAATTTGGCTGTCCTCCCTTTCCTCCACTCCTAACCTTCCTGTCCATCTGGCCTCTTTTAGGAGGTCACTCTCGCAGTAACAGTGGCAGCTCTGAGTCCAGCCTGCCCAACCTGGCCCGTTCCCTGCTGCTGGTGGACCAGCTCATCGACCTCTAGACCATACAGATAATTCCTGCAGTGCTGAAGATGACGCCAACCGCTGTAGTCTTCTGCCTTTAACCATAAATCCCTCCTGCTTTCCTTTGTCCTATCCTCCACCCACACCCTCTTTCATCGTCCATTTCCCTCTTTAATCGGTTTTTCATCATTCCGTCGCTTCAGTTTCTTCCTATTCATCACATCTTGTTTTATTTCTTTCCCTGCCGCTGTTGTCCGTCAGTTGTTGTCGTCGTCGTCACAATCATCGCTCATTTGATTTGACACACTCAGCTTTCTTCCCCTGCACCATGACGTTTATCTCCCTGATGAGTTTGTTCAACTTGTTTCTTACAAGTCTAGTGCAACCTTTTTCTACAGGCTCAAAACCCAGTTTCCTCTGGCATCCATATCCGTGCTTCCTTTGGACACGCATGTATGACCGTCACACATTTCATCTGCCTCGCAGTCAAGAGTGCACAATCGTTCTTCTCTTTGGTCTTTAGCTGTGTCTTCAGTGGCACTCAGGAAGCTCGTCTCGAGATTAAACACACATGGGTTTAGACTCATGCGGTTGGCTCCTTCCAGACCAAAATTAAAGTACAAAGTGAAGCAAATGTTTACAGACAGGAGTATTTTCGCTGGATGTTTACAGACCGGCAGGTAGGCAAGCACAGCTTGTGAGAATTTATCTTCGCCCAGACTGACCGCAGGGTACGAACGGATCCTAATACTTCACGTAGAGTGATTTTAAAACTTTAAAACCGACTAGAAGCTCCTCGTTGCCATCAGTGGTACTTGTTCGCCATCTCACGACCTCCATACCATCATTTCTCTGTTGTTTCTTTGTAAATAGCTCTATTGATGTTGTACGTTGGCTCGACGCAATGTAAATTGTTGTATATCTGCAGTATCTGACTCTCCCGCCCTCAAAAGTGATTTGTTCCTCCTGTGTATAAAGCATCTGGTCCAAATGTCCAGCGATTTCCTTCAGAGATCTCCGTCTTACCCCATAGTATACATTATGAGATAATTTAAAAGAAATATTTCATATACGGTTAAGATTATATGTGAATATGAATAGAGTGGTAGAGAATGAATGTATGAATCGAGTATCCATATATAAATGCAGATATGTGTATATGAAACCTATTTAAGAGAAAACTTTATCTCTTTGTTCTGTGTGTTGAGACGTGTTTGCGAATGTAAATTGTCGGTTTCATCTTCTAACGGCCAGATCGTCATTGCTGAACAAAGTCAGTTAAGAAAAGAGGACAATCTTGAAGCATCCTGACACGGTATGACGGCATTCGTGAGCAAAGGTTGTAGTCTTGAGGGAAATGCTCTACGGTCCTCGACGCTGTACGTATACAATTCATCCTCGAATCTACTGCCCGATGCCATGCTTTCTTGCACAGTTCTCGTGAATCAGACGCATATCGAAGCATGGCAGTGTTTATCAATATGAAGTTAAGACATGTCTGTGGCCAATCTTCATATCAGTACTGTACGTGCGTGTTTGTGTGGATGTGAGGTAAATAAATAGCTAGTCTTAGTCGTTGAAAGTGGTGAGGTCGTTCTGTCTTTGACATGGTTTATCTGCTTCGTTCGGACAGCTGGACCCGCAGCAGGCACCTCTGTTTCAAGCACAGGTTCTCTTTTCATTCACTGAGGGTCATTAGACCTCCATGCTCAAATTAAGAGCATGGAAAATGATCGCTTTAATGCTGTACGATATTAGCAGAATCCCAATCAGTGACTGACATGCTATAAAACTGAAAGTTCTTTAATCAGATCGAGAAAAAAAAAAATCAGCTTTTGACATTGCTGAATCTCTAAATGGCATTGAAATGAGTTGTCATTTCACAAGGGCAACAGCAGTAGGGCTGGGCGGCCCCGTGGAGATTTCCCATACTGCTTACATCACTTTAGATGTGTTTGCACAGTTATGAAATATTAACGACTTTTCCCATGCTGTCAAATTTGACTTGCATGATAAAAAAAGTTCCTGTTTTCTGTTTTTCTGTTGTTTTTTCTATTTATGGATGAATTTTACTACTTTTTTTTACAGGAAGTTTTTGTTTAACTTCGCGTTACATAATATTAAGTTTATTTTTCCATTTGATGTCTGATTTACCCTAAAATTTTGAATTATATATATAAATAACATTTTAGGGCCAATAAACATCTCTTAGGCTCACCAAGGTTGCATTTATTTGATTAGAAATACAGTAAAATCTTGTGAAATGATATAATTTGTTTTAATATATTTTAAAGTGTCATTTATTCCTGGGATGGCAGCTGAATTTTCAGCATTATTATTCCAATCTTCAGTGTTGATCATTGGGAAATCATTCTAATATGCAGATGCTTCTCAATAAAAATGTAATTATTATTATTATTATTATTATTTTCAATATTAAAAAAATAATCGTGCTCTGGAAAGAAGAGCATTTATTTGAAATAGTAATAGTCTTAGTCTTTAATATAATTTAATACATCCTTGCTGAACAAAAGTGTGTGTATACGTAATTTAATACATCGTTTCTGAACAAGTGTGTGTATATATATATATACACACACACACACACACACACACACACATTTTTGATTTCCATCTAATAAATATACTGTGACATACACATTGTGAGATAGAATTTTTTAGTTATACCGCCCACCCTAAAATTCTGTAATTAAAAAAACAACAACAATATTACAAAAAATCATGAAGTTCAAGCTCATGTTGTCATAAAAGCTTTGGATGTTTTACTAGGCGTATTGTTAGGTTGGAGGCATTGGTGAAAAACTGCAGAACAGCACTGCACGTCAGGAAAAGAGATGCTGCTGGGGCTCCATTACTGATATTTGTTGTTGGCAGTGTCGACTATGAGATCGTTCTATATCCTCGCCTCTCCTCTGTACAGCCGTTCGCAGACTCTCATGTTAACCTATGCAATCCTAATGCTTCATCTTGTAGTTCTCAATAGAGGTCTTTGCCCCGCGGGTAGTGTTTGACTTGTGTTGTTGTGCAAAAATCAAAGATTCCTTTTATGTGCTGTTTTTGTTCAGAGAAAAATAATATTTATGACCATGTTTATCCCCAGAGTTGGAACCTCATTGGTCTCTGTAGCAAACACCCTCAGCCCAGTGTTAGAACAGTGATGGGTTCATGTGCACCTTCTATTTTTGTGAAAACCAATAAACAAAGAAAGGGGTGTTAAATAAACATGTAAATGTGAATGTAAATTGTGCCGGTGTTAATTATTTGTTTGTTGAAACAGCACTCTCAGCGGCAGAGTTGACACAGCAACCTTCTAAATGTCAGCCACTGTTGAACTATTATTTGTTTATTAATTTTGTTTATTGTTATTATTTATATTGATTTAATATTTATTATAAGTTAATAATAATAATATTAATGTTATACAATATATAAATATGATGTTATTTTATTAGAATTTTAGTAGTAGTAATAAGATAAATATTTTATATAAAATTACATTTTAAAAATTATATTTGTTTATATATTTCATCATATTTTAAAATGTTATATTAAAATTTATTTAAATTTAAAATATTAATTCTTTTTATAATGATTTATGCAATTTAATTGTATTTAAACAGTATTTTAGACTTAAAGGGATAGTTCACCCAAAAATGAAAATTCTGTCATTAATTACTCACCCTCATGTTGTTCCAAACCCGTAAGACCTTGTTCATCTTCGGAACACAAATTAAGATATTTCTGCTGTTCTGTGTCAGCTCCGCCACACGGATACGTTTTCTACGTTGTTTACGCTTTGATCTGAACAAAAACAAAATATCCACATTGCGCAGCTGACACAGAACAGCATACGCTGTTTACGTTCAGTGGATACTCTCCAAAATGGCACTAGGGTGACACGGAGGAGACGAATTGTTAAAGTCTTTTTCTTTTCTTTTTTTTTGCACACACAAAGTATTCTCGTAGCTTTGTAAAATTACAGTTGAACCACCGATGTCACATGGATTATTTTAACGATCTCCTTGCTATGTTTCTGGACCTTGATCGTGTAAGGACACTTGCTGTCTATGGGAGGGTCAGAGAGCTCACAGGATGCATCAAAAATATCTTAATTTGTGTTTTGAAGATGAATGGAGGTCCTACAGGTTTGGAACAACATGAGGGTGAGTAATTAATGACAGAATTTTCATTTTTGGGTGAACTAACCCTTTAAGTAATGAAATGTTTGTCACACTGTTCAACAAAAGAGAAAATTGAGGGAATTTGTTTTTTTTTAAAGAAAAAACTTTATTAGCTGTATAAACTATATTTGACATTTATTGTGAAAAACAAATGCAATTGTCATCACCACCACATTTTTTTAAAACCATTTTAAACAGTTTACATATTTTAAACACATTTATAAAGGCAAAACATATTTATCATCTTTTTTTTTTTAATTCGCATGGTGATACTCGGGCCACACACACAGCCTTGTCTTCTCCAGGTAAGACTTCCTCGTTCATGTTTAGGCTGTTGTCTGTCTCACTCATCTCTTTCTCTTCTTCCTTTGTCATTTGAGCACTATTTTTCTGGGAGGATCAACATAGGCTGAATGTTCACCAAAAAAAACAATTGTGTGACTTGGCACTATATGACTAAGTTGGAAAAAGTCAATTGTATTGGTTTCCACCTGAGACCTAAATGTGTGTTTACTGATTGGAAATCATGATACGGTGCCCATTTCATAGAACAGCCAAGGATATTTCAAAATAGCATTTAGATGGAAGAAATGGACTCAAAGCAGACACAGAAGCCCAGGTGGCTCAAGTTAATCATTTTTGAATCTTGAGGAATTATGAAACAACAAAACATCTTTCAAGGACATCTGGGGTCTTTTTTTAATACTTAGTTCTATTTGTTGCAGCATCCAGACCTGAATCAGACCTTTTATGTATTAATCTTATGTATATTGTTCTTATTATTTTTATTCGTCTAAGTCATAAATCAAACACAATTCTCTTCCAAAAAAAAAAAGTTTCTCAAGCCAGTGCGGTCAAATTTGCCTGGATGCTTGTAGGAAATTTGCCGTTAAGGAGATTTTATGGAGTTTCAAAATGGCATTGACTTTAAAGGAACACTTAAAGCAAGGGAGTTCATCAATAAATTAGAGCTTTGGAGCAAAAACTGGCTAATTTGCTATTGTGCTTCAGGCCGTGCAGTTCCTGCTGGTATTGTATAACACAAAAATAGCCCTCTTCAAAAGTGTGATTATCTACACATTTACAAGCCGTTTCTGCTGCTTCTATGAGTTAATGACCACTTTTGTAATTTTGACTCCACATGTGAAATCCTTAACATCCTGAAGAAAAAATAAATGTGGGTTGACGTTAATGTTCAAATTGTTGGGACGTCTATAGATGTTTTTTGAATGGTCTGGTTGGACTGATGATGGATGTTTTTTAAAAAGATTGTAATTTTAACAGTAAAAGACTAATGCTACATTAAAAACCTGTTAATTGGTTAACTTTCCCTTATTCTATATGGTGAAAACTGTAGTGTGTCTAATTTAATGTAATTTTACAGTTAAAAGATTTACTGTTGAATATACATTTTTAAACACTTTTTCAAATTGCAAAAGAACAACCCATCTTATAATTTGCAGTGAAAAAACATAAATTGACATTCCCAGAATTCCCTGACAGCTCACATTGAACCAGGTGTTTCTTCTCAGATTTTTCTTATGTACAATAGGGTTTTAAGTTACATCTTATGTTGTTAAATTAATGTTGCTAAAATAATGTAGTATTTTAAATGTGGTGTGTTACCATGATGGAGTTTTGTATTTTTGTATACGACGCTTGTACACTTTCTGTATATTAGTATTCACCTCAGCTTGTGGAAAAGCTACTTGTGATCAACTTTGAATCATCGTGTGGATTTCTCATTACCACCTGTGTTTTTAAGGTGATTGTCAGTCTTTATGTCCTAAAATGGCTTTTATTATAAATGTACGTCCACAGGCTGTTTCAAACTGAATTTTTGAGACCATGTTTGTTACACTGCAGTTTTAAGGAGAAATGCTCAGCAGTGGTGTTGACCGATGAATTTGCACTTGTTTTTTCTTTAAGCATATTAAAGACCTTAGGTAGACATGTTAACAACATTAAAAATGTAATCTCCACAGAGAGTCTTTGTTTTAACTTGTCTGCTTATTCTCTTTTGCAGATGATCTACCTAACATCAACGGCTACGATTCTTCTTCAGGAGCCAGTAACATCAAGAGCTCAGAGGTTCCTGCAGAAGAAGATGAGGTTCTGCATGTGTGCAGTGGCTCAAAGCTTCTGCTGCTGGACTCCAAACTCCTCAGCACTACGTCTCTCAAACTCTCGCCATCATCCTCCCCAGACATCTTCTCAAATGCTCCATTCCCTGGGTGTGGACGTAACGGTAGGGACATCTTCACCGGCGCGCCATTTCCCCAACTTCAGCGAGCCCATCTGCAGCCTGACGTCTTCCTCCAGGCTCCGTTCTGCAGGAGGAACGATCTGCCTGGGCCGCAACATGTAATGAGGTGCTCGAATGGCAAGGAGCCCATCCTGCCCCATCCACCGGTGCACAGTCAAATCCGGTTTCCGCATTGCGCCGAGGCTCCAATGCCCCAGCAGCCCATTGCCGCACACCGCGTGGTCTCCAGTGTGGGCCAGCAGGCGGCCGTGAGCTCCGTCCCCGTCGGCCCACTTCATTCCTGGACGGTAGGTGTTCGAGCAGTGATGGACCCATTCCTGGCAGCCCCGTTTCAACCTCGGGGCCCATTGGGAAAGCCTTAACGTTTGAGAAAGTCACTAGCACCCCGTCCTGTCGCCCCAGTGCTTGGTAGTATCTGTGGAGGAAGCAAATCTGGCGTAGTCTATCATGAGACGACTACCTCAGTCCTCGTGACGCCGTCTGGCATCACCACAGCACTTTAGCTCAGCTTCACTATGATGTTCTTCCTCTGTGCATCTCTCCACCAGACATTTAGAGAGGGATTTCATCTTTTGATATGTGTCCATCCATTTCTTTTCTTAACAGTTTGAGCTTTTTTATATCATACATAGTAAAAAATTTTCTTTTATATTGAGTCCAGTATTAAAAAGGACATAAAATGTGAAAATGATGGACCTTTGTTACTCTGTTTACTAGTGTTTTTGTCCAAGGGAGTGGCTGAGAGGAACAATTCAATGGTTTTTTTTTTTTGTTTTTTTTTAGACTTTTTGAAGTACTAACTACCTTTTTGAGTCTAAAAGTTGGAAGAATATCCAGAAACTGGTGACAGAATTGTGTTGAGGCCTTATGACAGGTAAAAATGGCTGGAGAATCACGTTTCTTTGCTGTTCTTGTCCTTTTCTTGAACCCAAGGTACTGTAGGTGCTCCTAAGCTGGACTGGAATAGAATTGTGTGGAACTGACAGTCAGATCCACACCGTCTAATGAGGTGAAACCATTGAAGCACTTTTACAATCTGTAATCGTGGATATAGTAGTTTTGCTATATAACAGTCTGCTGTATATTCACTGTATATTCCTACATGATAAATCCTTTGTGTTAAAATGTCTTGACTTTGTTCCTTCATAGCTTACATATGACTTACAGGCTGAATGTGTATTATCTATCTATCTATCTATCTATCTATCTATCTATTATAGTTCTGTATTTTATATATAATAATTTCCTCAGCATTTATTAGCATGTGTTGCATTTGGGGAGCAACAATATCAAGAGATACATGTCTACAAAAAAAAAAAGTTATAACAGGCCTTAAAGGTTCACCCAAATATAAAAATTCTGTCATTAGTGACTCACCCTCATTTCGTTCCAAACCTGTAAGACCTTCGTTCATCTTCGGAACACAAATTAAGATATTTTTGATTGAATCTGAGAGCTCTTTGACCCTCCATAAACAGCAATGATATTACCACAATCAACGCACAGAAACGTAGCAAGGACATCGGTAAAATAGTCCATGTGACATCAGGGGTTCAACCATAATTTTATGAAGCTACGAGAATACTTTTTGTGCACAAAGAAAGCAATAACAATTTATTTATATTTGTTCAGCATGTGCGTGCTGTCTACTGAATGTAAACAACGCTGATTACGTTCAGCGAAAGCGCGTGCATGCTGAACGTAAACGACACTCATTGTGTTAATTATGTTCTGGGGTACTCTCCAAAATGGCAGAAGACGGTAACTCGGGGAGAAGAACTGCTGAATAAATTGTTTTCTTTTTGCACAAAAACTATTCTCGAAGCTTCATAAAATTCCGGTTGAACCCCTGATGTCACGGTCTGTTTTACCAATGTCCTTGCTACGTTTCTGTGCGTTGATTGTGGTAATATCATTGCTGTCTATGGGAGGGTCAGAGAGCTCTCAGATTCCATCAGAAATATCTTAATTTGTGTTCTGAAGATGAACGAAGGTCTTGTGGGTTTGCAACAACATGAGGATGAGTAATTAATGACAGAATTTTCATTTTTGGGTGAACTAACCCTTTAAGGACCAGCAGCTCTTTTTATTATCTGTACTTGACACGAAAGCTGTGATGAATTCACATTTGATCTGTCATTGAATCTCAGGACATATGGAGTATTGGCCTGAAACAACACTGAGCCATGAAGCAGTGCTGAGGTATTGAAATAACAGCCAGTGTGCTTCAGAGATTGCTGGCAGATTCCACTGCTGTTTAAAAACTTCTTATGTTCTGCACATCTTTTGAAGTTGCGTGAAGGGGATTCTGCAACAGAACGGCATCATGAGCCTCCTACAGACCACTTTCATATATTCACCGTCACCTTAAAGGCAGGGTAAGCCACATTGGGTTAGCACGGTCAGAAAAAACAGGTGGAGAAGAAAAGACACGTTAACTGCAAAAGAATTAGGTGAGAAACCATCGGGAACCCAATGAGCACTTCGCTGCCCAATGGTTATGCCTTAACTTTGCTAATTCTATTGTTGCATTAGTATTGCATCCTTCTCATGGGCATTTAATAATTTTTTTACTTTTATTCTTGAGTTCAATCTCTCTTTTTTTTGGGCTCATTTTATCTGTAAAAGAAAACTTGCCTAATAATTCTTCACACCTGAAATAAGGAGTTTTTGACTTTCAGCCTTCATGGACAATTATATATCACTTATAAATGATTAAATACAAAATCAGTAGTAGTTATTAAGATTGGTGTGGTTTGGAATTGGTAAAATGTTCTTGGAAAAAAATATGACCAGAATATCAGCTTGCCTAATAATTCTGCACACACTGTACACTCTCACACAAAATCTCTCTTTTTGATCTCTTATGTGACACGTAACACTTTTAATCGCTTCCCAGTTCTTTTTGTGGCCAGTTGTCCTTGTGAATGTCTGCACACAAGCACAGAATGGAATTTTCCACCCTCATTATTCGTGTTTCACAACCAGCGCTTTGTCTCTTGCTTTTAGTAGCTCTATCTGTCACGGTCTAACGGCAAAAAGAAAAAATGGTTGCAATTTATAGCTGTGATCCTTTGATAAACAAAAGCTGATCATCAATAATAATAATAATAATCAGTACAATTAAAAAAAAAATCTTTTCACAAGCTAAAATTAAACATAGTGTTTAACGTTTTCATTAGATTTTAATGTTGCTGTTAACAGTTGTAGTATTTGTTTATATTTTAAATTGGCTTTTATATTTTTAGATTTCATTCTATTTTTAGGTTAAGTTTTATAAATTTTTCATTTTTATTTGTTTTTTTTAATTTTTCTGTTTATCTTTAATTTTTTAGTAATTGTAGTTCAATTTTTACATTTTTTTTAAATTACATTTTTCATCTATTTTCTCACGTTTTAGTTTAAAAAAAATAGTTTTAATAACACTTGTTGCTAAGGTGTTCTGAGTGTTTTTAGGATGTTGCTATGTTAGGATGGGTGGTTGGTTTTTAATGTCTTGCTATGCGGTTTCTTTCTATGTTTTGAGTGTGTTTAGCCTGTTTGCTATGTTAAAGTGTTATGAGTAGTATTAATCTTGTTGGATGTTTCTGAGGTGTCAAGATGATTTTAGTGTGTTTCTATGCTTTTTCTAAAAGCATAGAAACTGTGTTTTTATGTGTTTTTAGACTGTTTGCTATGTGACCCTGGACCACAAAACCAGTCTTGTCAATTTTCGAAATTGAGATTTATACATCATCTGAAAGCTGAATAAATATTTGGCTGAGATACAACTATTTGAAAATCTGGAATCTGAGGGTGCAAAAAAAATCAAAATATTGAGAAAATTGCCTTTAAAATTGTCCAAATGAAGTTCTTAGCAATGCATATTACTAAACAAAAATGAAGTTTTGATATATTTACGGTAATAAATTTCCAAAATATCTTCATGTAACATGATCTTTACTTAATATCCTAACGATTTTTGGCATAAAAGAAAAATTGATCATTTTGACCCATATAATGTATTTTTGGCTATTGCTACAAATATACCCCAGCGACTTAAGACTGGTTTTGTGGTCCAGGGTCACATATGAGTGTTATTCATAGTTACAGTGAGTAATTCATGAATAATTAATATTGTCAATAGTTTGCTAAATTAAGACCAGGTTTGCTAAGGTGTTCTGAGTGTTTTTACTATATTGTTGTTTGTTTGCCGAGTTCTTGGGAGCAGCTTCGTGTTGCTTTCTGTTTGCTAAGGTGTTCTGAGTGCATTTAGCATGTTGCTATGCAATTCCTAAGGGGTTCTAATTAGGTTGGCTTGAGAAAGCCAACCTACTGATCTTCTACTTAAGCTTATTATTAGGTTGGCTTGAGAAAGCCAACCTACTGATCTTCTACT
>JAFVLL020034441.1:0-15363 GCA_021397915.2 Tor tambroides
AATTATGGAGACGTCTATATGATACCTTTGTGGGTGCTGAGAATTTGATGTGATACTTGAGGTCCAGTATTTAATCCGGTATAGAAATACAACAGATTACATGAGTTTACAGCAAATGTTAACTTATAGATAACTTGAAATATCATTAAACTGATTTATGTAGCCAAATACAATATATTGTTCTACTGACAAACCAAGAAACACCACAAAGCATCGCACAATTCGGCAAGTCAACTGCTAATGCTCACTGTTGTTTTCCCTCCAATATGATGTCATTTCCTGGAGAATGGCGTCATTGAGGAAGTGGAGTTTGTCAAATTTCAGATTCGTGACCCTGGACCACAAAACCAGTCTTAAGTCGCTGGGGTATATTTGTAGCAATAGCCAAAAATACATTGTATGGGTCAAAATTATAGATTTTTCTTTTATGCCAAAAATCATTAGGATATTAAGTAAAGATCATGTTCCATGAAGATATTTTGTAAATTTTCTACTGTAAATATATCAAAACTTCATTTTTGATGCATTGCTAAGAGCTTAATCTGGACAACTTTAAAGGCGATTTTCTCAAAATTTTGATTTTTTTGCACCCTCAGATTCCAGATTTTCAAATAGTTGTATCTCGGCCAAATCTTGTCCTATTACAACAAACCATACAACAATGGAAAGCTTATTTATTCAGCTTTCAGATAATGTATAAATCTCAATTTTGAAAAATTGACCCTTATGACTGGTTTTGTGGTCCAGGGTCACATTTATTTACCTGCTTGTGTAAGTTTTTGGAATAACAAGTTTAGTGATATAGAATGGGAAGATTTCTGGCTTCTCTGATAACATTTTTTATTTCTAATAAAGTTGTTAAAGTCTCTATTAAAATTATTCATATTTACCCAGCAAATTATAAACTTGCTAAATTTGATAATAGTATTTCCTCCCAAGTGGTTAAAACTAGCCACATTGTGTTTTTGGTGACCTGAAATTAGACCTTTCTCAAGTTTATAATTAATTAATTATTATGTCTTGCCAAATTTTAACATTCTTAAGTGTAACTTTTCAAAGAAACTTCCTTCCATTTTTATTTTCAAGAAAGATATAAATGAATATTATAATTCTTTAATAAGTATATCAGAATATAAAGTCATACTGAAGACAGGAAAAAAACCTTAATTAACAACTAGAGCAATATTCAAGAGGCTTCATGTTTTGTTTTAAATATTTTAATGAGAGAAAGAGAAATGAAGAAACACCTGGTACATGGCAACATAATATACACTGAATAAATCTAACATGAAATGATTTTCATCTTTAAAAACTTTAGTTTAATATTATACCTTATTTGTTAGGGCATATGTGATGGGGGCATTGTTGTATTAGAAAAGACTCATTTAAAAAAGCAAGGGACAGTCAAATTGAGACATACAGAGCCTTTAGTATTACAGGAAGCCCGAAGGACAGGAGGAGAGGAAGAGGCTCTTCAGAATCACACAGCGATGTCTGCATGTATTATTGAAGCATGTGCTACACTCAGAGACACAGTTACATAAGAGCTGTGGCCAGCACACTCAGAGCTGTTTCCAGGGATCTTCTCAAGCTGCACTTTGGTATTTAGATGACAAAGAAATAATGAAGTGGAAAGAGCCACGCAGCTCTCGCTCCTCACGCTCTCCTGGAGACAGTTTGATTATTAAATCCTGTCATTAATCTCGCTGGATGTTTGTCTACATGTGTTTGTGTGGCATTATGTAAATTACTTAATCAATTAACTTATTTATGCTTCTGTTGCTGTTATTAATACTTTCTCTTTTACACTGTTTGCATAGCTTATTAATATTAATATATATATATATTTCTATGGTCTATGCTTTATGACAAAGAAATGCATAACAAACATTATAGTATTATTATCGTCTTATTTTCCAAATGTATACTTTCTAATAAATTATTTTATTTTATTTATTTTTATTCTTTTTTTTTTTTTTTTTTTTTAGTATTTTTGGTGACTGAAATTAGACCTTTCTCATTTTTAAGTTTATAATTAATTACTATTTCTTGCCAACATTTGCATACATAAGTGTAAATGTTAAAAGAAAATTCCTTCCTTTTTATTTTCAAGAAAGATATTGATTTATATTTGAATTTTTTTAAAGAATTCTAAAAATTCTAAAAACTAACAGAATGTAAAGTGACACACTTCAGTGTCTGCATATCTTATTAATATTAATATGCTTCTTTCTATACCTGATGCTTTATGAGAAAGAAATAGGGAACATAGTGCACATTAGTATCATTATTGTCTTATTTTCCAACTTTACACTTTTTAATAAATTATTTAATTAATGTAACCTTCATAATAAATCCTATTTTAATTCCTTTATTTTATTTATTTACTCTATTTGCATAATTTTACTTTTATTTTACTATTTGTACTTCATTGGCAAATATTCCGTTTATTTCATGCACAGTAATGCACAGTGTACTGAAAACATACACAGTCCCTTATTAAGATATTTAAATAAATACAAGAGTTAGTGATGGGGTTTCTATTAGTATTTTGCATTATGAACTGTGTGTGACCTTAGAAGCTTGATAAGTTATGTTCAGTCCTCCTGCATTCAACATTCAGATATTATGTAACATAAGGGAAACATTTGAGCATATTTACTTATTCATGCGGCTGCCCAAACAATTCTAGAGCTGAGAGACAGAGAGAGAGAGAGAGAGAGAGAGAGAGAGAGAGAAAGAGAGAGAGAGAGAGAGAGAGAGAGAGAGAGAGAGAGAGAGAGCTGCTAAGAAGTTGCTAGAGAATTCTGGATGGTTGCTAGGCCCAAGTCTATCTTCAAGGCTCTGTGATATTGTGGTCTCCAGATATGGCTTGGGTTCCTCTATGACCCAAAAAGTTAAAGTTATAGTGATTCTCGCATTAACAAACAGCACTGATAAACAGAATAACAGTCAGCAAACTCTTCAAAGCTCCGGAACACAAAACATCTGAATCTTCAGCACATTTCTGTAATGGCTCTTTTCTTCCTGAAGGCTGATCAGAGTGAAAACATGAAATCTGTCTTATAACAAAACTCCAGGCTTGTTTGAGGGAGGGAAGTCGTCAAAAGCTCCTGTGAGGCCAAACAAGACACATCAAAACTGCGTTTGCTGACAGATGAAGTTCGTTATTTCACAGATGCTGTTATGACTGTATGAGCGATGATCAAACCAGAGGATCAAAGTCTGTTTGTCATCAAACAACAGAAGGAGGCCATGAGATCAGAAAAGGAAAGAGCTGAAAGTGGAGAGGTTGAGAATTGCTAGAAAGTTTTTGACCTTTTCTATATTGGAGCACAACAAATAACCCAACAGCATAAAATATGAAACGGAAACAAGTGGTCATATATATATTTTTTTATTTGGGTTGGCTTAAAATCTGTCGAACATTTACAACACTGTTCACCAGGAAAAAACAAATAAACAAACAAACAAACAAAAACAGCCAATTGAACACAGGTTGACCTGTGGGGCAAGTTGTCACAGCAATAACTGTTTAATGATTCTGATTTGAGAAGAATACTTTGTTTGTTTGTTTGTTTTGTAAATAATATATTTTATTATTATTATTATTATTATTATTATTATTATTATTATTATGCTTCTGTTATACTGTTATTAATGTTTTCTCATTTCCAGTAAGAGAAAGAGAAATCATTATGCTCATTATTATTGTCTTATGCCATGTTTACTTTACATTTATATGCAATACCTTCTTTAGACAATGTAATCTTCCTAATAAAATCTTTTTTTTATTAGTTTTTAATATATATATATATATATATATATATATATATAAATTTTATAATTATTATTGTATTTTAAACAGTTTATTTGGATTATTTTACTTTTATTTTACTTTTTGCGCTTTGTTGCCAATAAAAATGTACAGTTTATTTCATGCCAATAATGCACAGAATATTGAAAACATACGTAGGCCCTCATTAAAAGCTCAAATATTGAAATTAAATGCAATTATAATGCCTTCATTATAAACTCAAAAGACTCCACCATTCCACCCCAGGAAATGAAGATACATTCACAGGTCGACTCATGGGGCAAGTTGTCACAGTGAGAACTTGCTGTTTAATGATACTGATTTAAGAATATCTTAGATTTAAGAATAGATAGAAGAATATTTCTTCGTGTGTTTGTTTGTTTAAAATACTAGTTAAAGTGCAAAAAAGCAACATATCTGTTTTTAAAATGCATTAGAGTCCATTTAATGACTTTTAAGATAAATGTAATCAGTAAAAACAATTATGAGAAACACAACAGTTCAGGAAACACAGAATATAGAAATGGTAACATTGAAAAACATCAAATGCTTGCTTTAAAACCTTATAGTTAAAGAGATATAACCTTTGTGACAACTTGCCCCGGTCTCCCCTGCATTGCCATGCATAAGAGTTTAGCTTTGAATTCAGTTTTGATTATTAAATATATATGTGAGAGATCTGAGGCAGCGATCGATCCTCTTCCAGAGTATGAAGGGAGTAAGTCAGCAGTCACTCTGTGCTGAAGTACTGTATGATTTATCACAGTCAGACAGCCCGCAGGGTCTCCGTGCCGGTAATTGTATAAGACTGCGGGTGGTCCGGGCTCCCAGGGGACGCACGGATGTCCAGGAAAACACTGTAACTCATTATGATTCACCTACTAACAGAAACTAGGACACACTGCAGAACAGCTCACCTGGAAACAGCACAGGCTCCGTTACAGATCGGCCTCTCCAATGGAGATGTTACAGAGGAGGCTCCTGTACCGCCTCCTTCGCACCACCAGAGGGATCCGTCTCCCGAATATTGACACTCTTGCCGAACTCAAATTCCCATCATGCCTCTTACCTGGGACTGATTGCGCTTCACACCTGCATCTCATTAACACACACACATATAAGCCACTCACACACACCACATCTCTGCGAAGTCTTGATTTGCCCCGGCTGTCACTACTGAGCGTTTATTATTACCCGTGTTTGATTTACCTCTCGATCTTGGACTGTTTCCCGTTTCGGATTGTTCTCTGCCTGCCCCGACCCGGATTGTTTACTGGACTCTGTACCTTGCCGCCTGCCTCGACCCTTTTGCCTGACTCTCTACTCTGCATCTGCCTTGCCTCTATTGCCCTGTTTGCTGGTATCGACTTTGCCTGTTTGTTTACGCTAATAAAGCTGCAAATGGATCCAACCTCGTCTGATCATTCGCAACAGAAGACTTCGCCGAACGGTGATCCAGCAGCTATCATGCAGTTTTCCACTGAATTGGCAGCCCAAGCCTCACAGCTGGCGATGCATCAACATCAGTTAAGTCGTCTGACAACCCTCACGGAGGAACTAGTTCAGGCATTGCAAGGCCTTCGTGTCTCAACGACCACTACCACGATCGAGCAACCACTCGCCCAGAACCCACCATCTGCTGCTGCTTCCCCAATCAGCCCTCGGCTCGCTTTCCCAGAGAAGTTCGACGGAACCCCAACTAAGTGTAAAGGTTTCCTATTACAATGTTCCCTCTTCGTTAGCCAGCAACCTTCATTATACCCCACAGAGTCCAGCCGTATAGCCTTTGTTTGTTCACTACTCACCGGGAGAGCTTTGGAGTGGGCTACAGCAGTCTGGAGGACGGATGGGTCCACATTCCCCACCTTCGAGGCCTTCCTTCAGCAATTTCGTGAGGTCTTCGAACATCCCTCCGAAAAAGGTAACGCCGGCGAACAGTTGTTAACCCTTTCTCAGGGAAGAAGACCGGCCGCCGAGTATGCTCTCACTTTCCGCACTCTCGCTGCTCAAACCACCTGGGTGGAGGACACGCTTAAACTCCTGTTTAGAAGAGGACTAACCTCAGAATTACAGTCGGAACTAGCATGCCGGGACGAGGGGAAGAGCCTGAGTGAATTCATTGATCTCGCAATTCAGATTGACAACTTAATCCGTTCACGACGCTCCACGCGAGCCACACCCCACTACTCCTATGAAACTGTCACCGCAAGCGAGCCAATGCAGTTAGGGGTTACTCACCTTACCCCCGAGGAACGTGAACGTCGCATGCAGCAACACCTGTGTCTGTATTGTGGCCAACCAGGACATATGAGGACCTCCTGCCCGGTTCGACCATCGTCTAAAACGCAATCGGTGAGTGTACAGGCCAAGAATTCTGCCTCCATTAACAGTTTGAAATTACCTGCTCAGCTAACTATTCAAGATCAATTAATCACTACCACAGCTTTACTAGATTCCGGGGCAGCGGGTAACTTTATGTCAAGCGAATTTGCTTCCCAACACAAACTGAGACTAACTCCCTGTAACTCCTCTTTGACAGTGGAGGCGCTAGACGGCCGTCCCCTCGGCGAAGGAGAGATTCTCCGGCTCACCGAAGAAGTAAAGTTGCGCATTGGAACCTTGCATTTAGAAACCATCCGATTTTATGTCATTCACTCACCTAACCACTCACTCATTCTGGGCCTGCCCTGGCTGCGCACCCACAACCCTCTCATCTCCTGGAGAGAGGGTCAGATCATCCAATGGGATGCTACCTGTCAAGACCGCTGTCTGTCTAGAGTCTCTCGAACGCACAATTACACTCAGAATCCATCTGTTTCCGATCCTGGAGAAGTAAACATCCCTCCAGAATACTCGGACCTCATCAAAGCCTTTAGTAAGGAAAGAGCATCCCTACTGCCCGAACATCGTCCGGTTGACTGTGCCATCGACCTTATGCCCGGCACCACACCTCCCAAGGGAAGAATCTTCCCACTATCTCAACCTGAATCTGAAGCTATGAAACGTTACATCAAAGAGGAATTAGCCAAAGGCTTCATTAGACCTTCAACCTCCCCAGCGGCAGCCGGCTTCTTCTTTGTGAAGAAGAAGGATGGAGGCTTACGGCCTTGCATTGATTATCGCGGCCTCAACGACATTACCATTAAATTTCGATACCCACTGCCATTGGTTCCAGCCGCCTTAGAACAGCTCCGCCGGGCTAAGTACTACACCAAACTGGATCTGCGCAACGCCTATAATCTGGTACGCATTCGAGAGGGTGACGAATGGAAGACTGCCTTTTCCACCACTAGTGGGCACTATGAGTACCTAGTTATGCCCTTCGGCCTAGCCAACAGTCCATCTGTGTTCCAGTCTTTCATGAATGACATTTTCAGGGACATGCTAGACAGATGGTTGATTGTGTACATCGACGATATCTTGATCTACTCTGAGACCATGGAGGAACACGTCCATCACGTAAGGACCGTTCTGAAACGACTCATTCAGCACCAACTTTATGCCAAGGCCGAGAAGTGTGAGTTTCATCAAACTAGTACGTCGTTCCTAGGATATGTGATCAGCCAGGAGGGGGTAATCATGGATGAGAGGAAGGTCAAATCAGTCTTAGACTGGCCTCAACCACACACGGTTAAAGAGCTTCAGCGTTTCTTGGGATTTGCCAATTTCTACAGACGTTTCATCAGAAATTTCAGTACCATTGCCTCTCCACTAACCGCCATGACGAAACGCCACTCAGCTCACCTGAAGTGGTCCACAGAGTCATGCCGAGCTTTCGATGAACTAAAAATGAGATTTACTTCAGCCCCCATCCTACGACACCCAGATCCGGAACGGCAATTCATCGTAGAGGTCGACGCTTCTAACACAGGGGTCGGAGCAGTATTGTCACAACGGTATGGTAACCCAGCCAAAATGTTCCCATGCGCCTTCTTCTCCCGCAAACTAACGACAGCCGAACGCAATTATGACGTGGGGAACCGCGAACTCCTGGCCATGAAACTGGCTCTCGAGGAATGGCGGCATTGGCTGGAAGGATCAACTCATCCATTCATTATCCTCACTGACCATAAGAATCTTGAATATCTCCGCACTGCCAAACGACTAAATCCCCGTCAGGCCAGGTGGGCTCTGTTTTTCACGAGATTCAACTTCACTGTAACCTACCGGCCGGGCTCCAAGAATACCAAGGCTGATGCTCTCTCTCGCCAGACTGAAGAGACAATTCTCACATCCACTGATGATAATATTCTTCCCGAAAGTCTACTAGGGGCCCCGGTACAGTGGGACATAATGACAGAGATAGAACAAATGAATCTCCAGGAACCGCCACCCGCCGAATGCCCAGCCAATCTCGTATTCGTTCCTGAACCACTACGTCAACGACTCATCGCTCAGGTACATACTGCACCAAGTTCAGGCCACCCAGGAATCACTGCCACGACACAACTTCTCAGAAACCGTTTCTGGTGGTCCACCCTATTGACGGACACAACTGCGTTCATTCATAACTGCACGACCTGTAACACTTCCAAGTCTCCCAGACAACTACCTGCTGGTCTCCTAACTCCACTACCCACACCACTCCGACCGTGGTCTCATATCGCCATTGACTTTATCACAGACCTGCCCAATTCACGAGGTAACACCACCATACTCACCATTGTAGATCGATTCTCCAAGGCCTGCCGATTGATTCCTCTACCCAAGCTCCCCATGTCTCTAGAAACTGCTGAATTACTCTGCGATCAAGTGTTCCGATTCTATGGCCTGCCAGAGGACATTGTATCTGACCGGGGACCACAATTCACTTCTAGAGTATGGAATACCTTCTTCAAACACCTCAACGTTAATGTCAGTCTCACATCCGGATATCACCCACAATCCAACGGACAGACAGAATGCCTAAACCAAGAGGTGATACGATTTCTGCGTTCATACTGTCAACAACAACAATCCGAATGGAGCAGATATTTGTTTTGGGCCGAATATGCACAGAACTCCCTAACTAAACCTGCTACTGGTATGACTCCCTTCAAGTACATTCTGGGTTTTCAACCGCCACTATTCCCCTGGTCTGGTGAACCCACAGATCTTCCCTCAGTAACTGATTGGCTGCGGAATAGCGAGGCCGTTTGGGACCGAGCTCACACTCATCTCCTTCATGCCGTCAGACGTCAGGAACAACAAGCAAACCGCCATCGTCGCCCCGCTCCCGAGTATTCCCCCGGTCAATGGGTCTGGCTATCCGCCGGGGATCTTCGACTCAGACTCCCATGCAGAAAACTCAGTCCCAGGTATGTTGGCCCATTCAAAATTAGTAGACAAATTTCTCCAGTATCATTCCGATTAGACCTGCCCTCTAATTATCGTATCTCTCCTACATTTCATGTTTCTCTGCTGAAACCCGCTGGTGGTCCGAGAGGAGTGACGGAGGAGGGAGCCGTATCCCAGACCCCCCTGCCAATTCTGGTGGACGGCGAGGAGGCGTATCGTGTGCACGAGCTGCTTGACTCCAGACGCCGGGGTGGTACACTCTAGTACCTGGTCAATTGGGAGGGGTTCGGTCCGGAGGAGCGATCCTGGGTCAACTCAGGAGACATCCTAGACTCCACACTCACTGAGGAATTTCATCGGACGCATCCGGAGAAGCCGGCCCCTCGACCTCGAGGAAGACCCCGGCATCGCCTGCCTCCTCACGTCAAGAGCCGCTCGCAGGGGGAGGGCTCTGTTACAGAGGGGGAGGCCTCTGTACCGCTCCTCTTCGCACCCACCAGAGGGATCCGTCTCCGAATATTGACACTCTTGCCGAACTCAAATTCCCATCATGCCTCTTACCTGGGACTGATTGCGCTTCACACCTGCATCTCATTAACACACACACATATGTTTACTCACACCATGCTATACCCTGCGAAGTCTTGATTTGCCCCGGCTGTCACTACTGAGCGTTTATTATTACCCGTGTTTGATTTACCTCTCGATCTTGGACTGTTTCCCGTTTCTGATTGTTCTCTGCCTGCCCCGACCCGGATTGTTTACTGGACTCTGTACCTTGCCGCCTGCCTCGACCCTGTTGCCTGACTCTCTACTCTGCATCTGCCTTGCCTCTATTGCCCTGTTTGCTGGTATCGACTTTGCCTGTTTGTTTACGCTAATAAAGCTGCAAATGGATCCAACCTCGTCTGATCATTCGCAACAGGAGAGATTTAGCAGTTTAATAAGGATGCACTATATTTAAACATTACTTCTCATTTTCTGTGTTCAAAGCCTTGGACCTTAAAGTGCAAGTTTGTTTGTTTGGTTATATATTTAGTGCAAAGATCATGATTTGGGTGACTTGGATATATAAAAAATAATATATTAACATTCAAATTTATTTATGTATTCAGTTGAAATTGACTTTTTTTATTACTAAATTACTCCAGTCTTCAGTGTGATCCTTCAAAAATCATTCTAATATACTGATTTGCTGCTCAAGAAATGTTTGTTATTATTATCAGTCCTGAAAACTGCTTAATATTTTTGTGGAAACCATTATAACAGTTTTTTCAGGATTCTTTAATCAACAGAAAGTTAAAAGGAGCAGCATTTAACTGAAATTGAAAAATTGTAACATTTTAAATGTCTGTACAGTCACTTTTGATCAATTTAATGCACCCTTGCAGATTTAAAAAAAAAAAGGACCCCAAACTTTTTAGCGACAGATATATCACAAATGCTACAAAATATTACTGTTCTTTAGCCAAACGCATGGTTTGAAATGGTGTAGGGTTGATTTAAATCACTCTTTGATGATTTGTTTAATCAGATCAACCTGCATGACTGCCAAAGAGTCCTCATAATAACCTCTGAAACTGCTTGTTGAAAATCAGGACATCAGGAACACTGTGGTCAACTGCTTCATTGGGAAACTAATTATCCTTATGTTTCCTGTACTATTCTTTCAGTAAAGAAAATTGCGCTACAAACCTAAGGAACCTATGGAAAATTCAATGCAACATTGCCTGAATTATGCATTAGTTTGACCCTCTTTATGTTTTTTCTTTATTTAAATATAAATCTTCACATTGCATGTTTAAGAAGCACAGCTAATGTGTAAAGCAGAGTTTAACACCAAAGGCTTCATCAATGCGCTCAAATCTTTTCAATACAGACAACCAAATGTAATATTAATATGGAGCAAAAACAGCAAAATTATTTGGAGCATTATTCATTTATAAACCACAATTCCTATTCCAGAAGTAAAAAAAAAAACAAAAAAACCTTCATTTTGATTTAATAAAGTTATGTTAGATAATGAGACCACTTTCGTTCTTCTGATGCTTAAAAGTGCACATCAGTTTGTACTCTGGAAAGTGTCTCTAGCTTTTTCTCTCTGTTTATGCATGCTTTTCTTTTTCATTGTCTCTTTCACACTCTTTCTATCCGTCTCTCACACAGCCCTCCCGGGATGCAAAAAATGCTAATAAGTGTGTCAGATAAACAAACAATGAGAAATGGTCGTCCCATGGCCTCTCTGTCCCTGAGCTTTGATCTCTATGTGCTGTATTGTTCACTCAGGCCTGTTGTTCTCCTGAAAGCCTCTATGAAGCCTCAGCCACAGGCTTTTCACATCCAGTTTGTCGTGTATCAAAAGCATGACAATCAACTACAGGAACAGAGAATGAAGGGATCAGATGGATTCACGATCAGCTTTTGAATATGGGTTAGAAAGTGTAAGTAGCCAATCATCAGACTTTCTAAACAGTGTAAACATGTTTCTTGCCCACATAATGATGACTTCTCAACCCCACTTAGTTATTTAATATTTGATTGAGTAATAATTATTTAATTTATACAATAATAATTAAATTGTCATTCCTGGTCAATTATTTAATAATTCATACTTAACTAATTTATACAATAATAATTTAATTGTCATCCCATATTTTATATAATTTAATATAATTTACATATTTTACAATAATGTTTCATTATTTTATATAATAAATCTTTCATTTATAAAATAATCATTTAAATGTCAACCCTGGCCCATTTTTTTTTAATATATATATATATATATATATATATATATATATATATATATTTTATATAACAACAAATATTATTTTATATAATATTTTATACATTTCAGTTTTGTAATAATGATTCAATTTTTGAATAATAATAATAATAATAATCATTTAATTGTCAACCCTGGCTCTTTTTTTATAAACATATTTTATATAATAATTATTCAATTAAGACAATAATGATGTAATTGTTGACTCAGCTAAATATTTAATATTTTATATAGTAATTATTTAATTTACAATAATGATTTAATATTTTATATAATAATTAATTTAAACAATAATCATTTAATTGTTGGGCAATTTAATATTAATTACTTAATGTTTTTTTTATTTAATTTATATAATAATTATATAGATTTATATATATATATATATATATATATATACAATAATAATATAGCCTATTTTAAATTACCCCACATAATCTGATCACTATCAGATTTTTTTCAGTGACCATGTCTAACAGTTACGTGGGAGGGAAAAGTGAAATGTGAAAAAGATGATACAAAAAAAGAATGCAAAAATCCACTTGTATTCTTCCAAACCTCTTTGTGGTGACAAAGCAGCTGCTTTATTAACAAAGAACAAAACTATAACACTGAGTGTTTATGATAATTCGGTCAATGAATTTTAATTGCACTAGCTGTGGATGCTTTTGGTAACCATGACATCACAACAAGGAGAGAAAAAATTTCAAATGCATGTTACTGGTTTACCTAAATTTAAATGGTAAGTTTCAATTTAAATTCATAGGGATGACATTGTACAGAGCTGTAAATAGCAACATTGACACAAATAGACACACACAAACATCCTACATCTATACATCCTCCAAAAACAACAAAACAACTACATCAGCAGCTTTTGCTGGTGTTGCCCCCGAGAGCTAATGAGATGGTCCAATCCATCTAAACCTGCTTCTCCTACAAAACATACCAAGTGAAAAAAGCTGCTTCAGTCCTGCTACATTAATTAGCTCCAGCCTGAAAGCAGCCCGTCTTTGACATATTCATTCTTCAGACATTTCCTGAATCACCCACACAAGCTTTTAGGCCGTCCGTAAATAAATGCAGCCGTTCTACACAAGATTAATCTGCAACGTTCCCTCCGTCACAAAACTAAAACAAGATCACTAAGCAAAATGTGGAACTGAACAAGTCTCTCTCACTGTGTCTTCCTGCCCATTTGTACACTGTAAAAAATCAAATTAACAAAATGTTGGAAGGGCAAAAATATTTAAGTTGAGCTAATTTTATTGCTTGGCCTTAGTTGAGATGACATATTATATTAAGTCTACACAAATATATTTTAAAAACATTGAATGAGTGGTTATTTTCAAATCCAGTTAACAATTAGCTATGCTAATGTTGACTAAACTAATAAAAACACGTGAACGTGCACTATAAAACTTCAGTAAAGGTTGAGCCAACTAAAAAATAACAATTCAGGCAACACTTTGAAGTCAGAAATTCACTGTACGTAAAATTTCTGTGGAACTAGTTACTAAATAATAATTAGTTGAAACCGCTTGAAATTTTTTACAGTGCATCTCAAATCACATTTCAGCTGAGTAGGGTTTTTTGTTTGTTTGTTTTGTTTTTTTAACTATATATAAATTTGTGGAATGATACAGTCTTGTTTTGGTGCAAAAGTTCATATTGCATTGAAAATGATTTGCGTTTTCAATACAAATGCAATCAGATGATCAGATCAGTAAACACTGGATCCAATTCATACCTGTTATTAGTTTGATCAAAATCACCCAAGAGAAATTTAGCGAAATTTACTCACTAAGAAAAAACACACACATTGAATGAATGTTTGCACCATAAGTGTTCTTTCAGGGCCAGTAACAAACTCAAAAATGCACAAGGAGAAATCCAGGAATCCAGGCAACAAAAGACAAGATGCCAAACACTACTGAAAATTGGAAGATTATTTAAAGGACTAGTTCACCAAAAAATGAAATTTGCTGAAACAATCATCCAAGATGTAGACGAGTTTGTTTCTTCATCAGAACAGATTTGGAGAAATGTAGCATTCCATCACTTGCTCACCAATGGATCCTCTGCAGTGAATGGGTGCCGTCAGAATGAGAGTCCAAACAGCTGATAAAAACATCACAATAATCCACAAGTAATCCACACAATTCCATTCCATCAGTGAATGTCTTGTGAAGCCAAAAAAGAAGATTCAGAAGCATTAAATGTTCATCTAATAGATATAAATTCACTTTTGTTCCAGAGGCTATTCATTTTTGCAATTCAAAGTTTTAGTAAGGTTTTATTATTATTATTATTATTTTTTTTTTTTTTTTTAGAATTTTATTGTTTATTTATGGAATTTATTATGAAGCATGTTGGGCTGTGTTTTTACTTATTTATCTTTTTTGTATTGTCTATGTAATATCTTATGTTTGTTATATGGTGCTACTACCCTACTTTAACTGCCCCTTGTGGGATTAATAAAGGTGTTAACTTTAACGTTTTTAAGAAACAAATCCATCATTCAGACATTTTTAACTTCAAACCTTGGCTTCCGGCTAAAATGAGTCTTCTATCCATAATACTGCTTTCTCCAATGAAAAAGTGGTCTCATCTGAATCAAGAGGGAAATGCACAGATCAAGCACTGTTACAAGCAAAAACAGTCCCAAACAGTTCTAAACCAATGTCGGTGGATTTTGATGTAAGAGGACAACAGAGAATGGACTTTATCACTGTGAATGTAACTTCATCATTATGAACTCATATTTTGGCCAGAAGTGATGGTTTAAAGTTATTTATTTATTTTTTTTAAATGTAGAATTTCACTTCACAAAACTAACTGATGGACCGGAGTGGTGTGGATTACTTGTGGATTATTGTGCTGTTTTTATCAGCTGTTTGGACTCTCATTCTGACGGCACCCATTCGCTGCAGAGGATCCATTGGTGAGCAAGTGATGTAATGCTATATTTCTTTAAATCTGTTTTGATGATTTTGTTTGGCCTGAGGGTTAGTAAATTGTTCATTTTTGGGTGAACTATTCCTTTAAGAGAAAATGATGACACAATTGTAGTAGTGGGTGGATAAAACCTTTAACACAATCCTTCAAAATGATGTTGTAAAAGCACCAGGACACACAAAAGAAAGTCAGTAGAGTGTAGAGTCCTTAGACGTTTCCTAACCCCATCCTTTCATTTCCATATCTACTGTTTCTCTTCCATAAATCTTTTACACAAGCAAGAAGAAGAGAAAATCAGAGGTGAGGGATGAGTACTCCTCCTCTCCAGTGTAATCCTGCTCTCTTGAATGAAAAAGCTGTACGCTCATCACACTTCACATACTGAAGGATTACCACACTGAGAGAGAGAAGAAGTTTCTATTTTATTCAATTCAATTCAATTCAAGTTTATTTGTATAGCGCTTTTTACGATACAAATCGTTGCAGAGCAGCTTTACAGGAAATTAAGTTTCCACAATATATT